>SCHK01443365.1:0-22686 GCA_004124795.1 Poropuntius huangchuchieni
CTCTCTCTCTCTTTCAGATGCTCTCTCATTTGCAGTGCATGTGCTGTAAAGATGTCAGGTCTCCAACGGGGCCAGAGAGGAGATGAGCATTACTGCAGGCTTAAGTTACAGAGCAGAACGCTGTGATGAGAAGCAGAGCAGTCTGCAGAGCTCTGCCCGTAACTCACGCACTTCTGCCTCCTTTACAAGGGAACACGCTGTAGCACAATGACAAAGAGTTTGGGAGATGCTAAAAGGGGGAAATTCACTGATCTTTGTATCTATGAATCTCGTCTTTTCTCCTGCTGAAAGAGACCTCTAAAAAGCTGGTTTGATGGTCTTAAGATGTAAAGGATAGTCTCCTGGCCTGGCCAAACTCATTAGGTTAGTCATTATTGATGGTTTTGAGCATGTTTTTAACTAACCAGGCTAGGAAACCAGCTGGTCAGCCAGTTAAATTAGCTAAATACTAAGTATAGTGTCTTTTTTGTATCAACAGGGAGCTAAAAGTCAAATTCTCACCTTAAACCATCAAAACAGACCACCTTAAGCTGGTTTAATCTTCCTTTTTGTTTTCAGAAGGGATTTGAATGCTGTTTGATCTAAACTTGTAATCAGCATTTTCATGAAGCAACCAATGATTCTCCAA
This sequence comes from Poropuntius huangchuchieni, assembly GCA_004124795.1. NCBI lineage: Eukaryota > Metazoa > Chordata > Actinopteri > Cypriniformes > Cyprinidae > Poropuntius > Poropuntius huangchuchieni. The sequence continues at coordinate 629 of SCHK01443365.1, forward strand.
ACTCTCAGCATTTTATGTTTATTTGTAAATTAGATTCAGATGGGTGAGATCTTGCATACGGTTCCTCGTGCTCACGCCCACTCAATCCCCCTTTTCTTTCATGTTTTGTGAGAGGCAGCACTGTCTCTTTGTACATAGGAGCTGTGGTTCTGCATTGAACATGCTCACTGGAGATCTACAGCTGTCCAAACACACACTGTGTACCTGTCTGCCTGATGCCCAGGCTTAGCTGTGTACTCAACCTCCACCGCTCACGGCCCTGCTGTCCTTTTCATATCAGTGCAGCCATCTCTCCACACTCATCCTTCAATCTTTTTTTGTGGACTGTTTGATTATTTTTTTCTTTATCCCTGTATCATTCAAAAGTTTGTGGTCATTACAAAAATTCATCTAAAAATAGCATCTATTCATCAAAAAGTATCACCATTAAATATTTCTTGAGCAGCAAATCAGCATATTAGATTGATTTCTGAAGGATCATGTGACACTAGACTGGAGTAATGATGCTGACAATTCAGCTTTGCCGTCATAGAAATAAGATACATTTTAAAATATATACAAAACATTTTAAATTGTCATAATATTGCTGACAGTATTACTGTTTTGATCAAATAAATGCAGCAAATAAATTCAGTTTTCTTTCAATTACAGTAAAAAAAATCATATCAACCCCAAACTTTGGACAGCGTATATTAGAGTAACGTGATCAGATTTCTTTTTTCTTTGAGTAGTGCAGCATTGCTTTGTTCCAAAGCCTAATGTGCCTAAATAGACAGCTTTCAAGACATGATAAATGTGAAGACTGTTCCATGAGGTAAAGGCAGTATTCGCATTAGTGGAAAAGGCAATCCCAGAATGCATTGCTGTAAGCTTGGAGAAAAAAATAAAGATGGCAGACAAGGCAAAATGTTGATTGTAAATAAACTTAGATTTCAATCCAGACGTGTATCATTTACATATAAGGTAATACATATTTAATGTTATTAAAATGGATATTTGTGTAGTTAGAATATGGTGTTAGCTTAGCAACATGCTAACACTAAGCATATTGAAATGAATTAGGAGTTAGGAGTAATGCTAATTGTACACTTGTTGCCTATGGAGAGTGTTCCAAATCTGTCATTTATGATGTTCAGTGATAGACAGCAAGGCGGCTGACTCAGAGATACTGTGTTTCCAGACATGTTTGACTAGTAGATGGATTTTTCTGCTCAAATTTTCTCATAGAAATACATTAAGACAGCTTGATTTGTGTTAGCTCAGACTATGAGTGTTGCACTTGGCCCTATGTTTCGCTGAGAGGCATTGAGGTAAGTGTGTAGACATGTTTGGACACTGATACTCTCCCTCAGCTGTGCCTCCTACCTCTGCGAATGACCCCTCAAGTTTCTACGTCTTTCAGTTCACCAGAGCAGAAAGCATTTTTGATGATCACGCCTGAGAATAATTTAACCGCTCAACCAGGTAGAAAACACATCGTATTTTTGAATACATCTCCTCACGTTGTGATACAGCTCAGTTTGTCAGATCAATAAGGGAGTTCAGCCACGCGTGGAATATTTTCCTGTCAGGAGCCGCACGAAACATGTGTTTCTGTGAACAGAAAGAGAAAATTTAACATGTCACATAACCACTTTCCAAAAGAGCAGGACAGAACCCTGAGGCACTGATTTCATTTAAGTCTTTAAACATCACATGCGTTTTTGGATCTAAAGCATACTCAAAAACACAGATTGAACATGAAATATCTTGTATAATGAAAGTTACCAGTCAAATTGTGTATGATGACGATGTTGATGGCCGTAAAGCTGCGTTGGGGATTTCTTCAGAGCATAAAGCTACATCGATCCGCATCCTTGTTGCATTGATTGTGGTGATTAGATGTTTTGTGAAGCTCATCAGTCTTTTCAATGGTCTTAAATGGCATATTCATGATTGTGGGAATTCAGGTGCACGCTGTGTAACAATTCAGGTGTTGAATTCTGCGGGGTAATAAATCAGCTGTTGCAAAACAAATATGAATAACAATCCCTGAAGCCAGCCAGCCACCTACCTGAGCTAAAAACCTCCCAGCATTCTTAGATGCACAAGACAATGGTGTCATAGACCAAAGGAGAACCTGTCTAGGCAAATCCACTTATCCATCACGGCGAGGTAGATGATAACACAACGTTCTTCGCTGAGATGGTGACTCATACCGCGGCTTACGAGCCATTTGTTAGCCACAAGGCATATCATCAACACCCCACAAGCTTCAAAAACAGTTTGCTTCTAATTTGATAGATATTTTAAACGAACAGGGGACAAAGTGAGAGATGAAACGTGTCTTCTGAGATCTTCCCTCAGCGTTCCTCAAGAGAAAAAGAGCCCAAAGATTGTTTGATGGAGGAAAACACCTCTGGGCCAGTAATGAAGGTGCACATTCTGCTCTAATGTGTTTTACTTTTACCTGCTGGGAGTTTAATTAAAAAACAAAGAGCCTCAATTTAAAGCCCATTACTATGCTAATTTAGTATTGAGAGGGAGGTGATTAAGCAGCTCTTAGCGTTGACTTGAGCTTGCCCAGGGGAACATGGTGAAGATACTCTTTATTTGCCTTCATTAGTTCACACTGTAATCTCTCCATGCTGAAGAGAAACGCTGATACTAAGCAGTAATAGAGGCCCATTTCCTCATGGATTATTAAAGAGAAGTTTTACTTTAATGATTATGGTATTTGTCTAATGAAACAGCATTTTTTAGTCTGTGTTTAAAGTTTAAGGACTTGAGTTATGATCAATTGCATTTAATCTCACCCCCAAAATGGCAGAAGCGTTGCAGTTATTCTTAAAGAATATTAAAGAGCAAAGATTTTATGGCACACTAAACCAGTAGAAACTTTATCTATGTTGGTCGTTCACAACCAAGTCATGATATTGGCTTGGAGTTGTACTCAGTTCCACATGCTGATTTTTAGTGCTCATATTTACTTAAGTAATATAAATGTATTTTAATTTTATGGTCTTTCTTATTAGAAACTGCGAAATGTGCAGTATAACCAGCAGCAGTAAGCGCAACCAGCATTTGTATGTGTGGAAAGTATCACGGCGACAAGTAAAGTTTTTCGAAACTAGACTCTGTTAAAGTCTGTTAAAATGTAGTAGATAGATTTGTTTTCTCTCACTTCTCTCACTTTTCTTTGGATCTTTCTTTCTGTGTTGGTATCCAGGAGTCAAGATCCATGTCACAGATGAAAAAAAAAAAAGATCACAGAAGCCATGTAGCCTGTAACCAGGTAGCTCCCAGACGCAGTGTCCATCAACTTTCTTTAAACCGACCCCTCCTCGCGAACACCTCAGTGTTCATGTCTTCATGATTGACACGACCAGAACACATCGCAGGCCTGGGGGGCTCGGTTGAAGAAGCCTGGGGGGACTGACTGTCTTCAAAGTGATTGTTTACAGCTGTTAGACAGAGCCTTTGATGGAAATGTGGTGACATAAGAATCCATTCCGAAATCGTTACAGGCTTTTTTTTTCGTTCCCCTGCATGTTCAGTACAGATGAGGGGATAGGTGGGGATGAGAGCATGTGTTGCTAAATGTACGACGATTATGGAGCCACACACTCCCCCACACCTCTCTCCCTTCTCTAGACTCATCTTTAATCTCCTCTGGGTATGTGATCCTTATCAGCGAGTTAGAGGCATTGAGGGAAGGTCTTTAGTGGTCGGGAAATCATTGGCAACATGTGGTGAAAGCTTTAAGATGTTGTCACACTTTAAGTTGTTCATAAGCTGTTCAAAGAGAAAGCGCATACTCTGACGGCAACTGTTCTGAGAGGAATTGGAAGGTAAGGGTCTAGACGTTTTTTTTTTTATCACAGAAATATCTTCCTCTGATGCGCCGTCAAACACTCTGTCTGTGCAAGACGCAGACACCCTGCAGGGAAGATATCATGTCAGAAAACAGGGAACGTGGAGGAATTTGGTCGCTTTTGCCTGTAATGTGCAGGGGAGTGAGTTTGGGACATAACACATGCCAGATACAAACCATTATTTTTTAAAATTCTTTTAATTGTTTCAAATTGAGTTTATCATTTGACTTAATTGTGAAAATGTATTGAATGTCATCTGGTACCTGTTGCTCTAAGATTCCAATGGTGGACATGTCTTTTCACCAAACATTCAATCTTGGTGCGTGAATACCGATTCTTCTGGCGATTACACTGGACTGTGAGAGTCTGGAAGCAGATAATGATCTTTTCTGAAGTTATCTGTGTGGATTATCTCTGATTTGACTCGTGGGGTCTTGGACTGGGAGGGTCTGAATCAATATTGGCATGGCGATGCCTGAATTGTGTCTGTTGATCCAAATGCGAGGGTTTTATCTGCTAATCTGTGCGCTCAGGTGCTTGGTAGGCAGTGTACATCCTCAGGACAAACAAATTGGGTGTCTGAGGGACTTTAAGCCCCCCTCCCCCAGTCCTGTTTGGTCTGTGTCTTTTTCTTCCCCTTTTTTGTTGTAATTTGTATTAATGACTCAATATATAGTCTTGGCTTTATAATTCATCATTCACACACATTATTCACTCTCCTCATAGTATCCACAATAAATCATGTTTCAAACCCAGCCTATTGCTTACTATGCCTTCCATCTAGAATGGAAATTCTATGGATCGATTTTTTCTACATAGGCAACTACAGCAACTCGTAAATAGCACTCTGCACTGACAACTTGACTCCACCTGTTTTCAGTAGTTTAGTGTTAGCATGTTGCTAAGCTAACACCACAATACTCTTAATGAGCATTAAAATACATAGCACATACAAAATTGGGTAAAATAAGCAATTTTAGAGTTCTTTTGGACACTTTTTGACTCAGAATTGAATGAAATGTATGTTTATTTGTAATCGCCTCACTTTGTCCGCCATCTTGGATTTATAGGTATATCTATAACATATGCTGCTTTGTTCACTGTCCTAATTCCTGATTTTTTTATTTTATTTTATTATTTTTTTTACTTCCCAATTTTTTCAAATGCGTATTTATTTAAAAGCATAAGCAAATAAAATGTCATTTTTGTTGATATTGTTCAGCATTGCATGGATAGAGTATATTTATATGTTCCATGAAAGGTTTTTTTTTTTTTTTTTTCTTAATCGTTATTTGTCATATTTGTTTAGCATATTATTGTTATTACTTCTTTCAGCTCAATAATGTATATTATTCTTCAGACTCTTTTTGCTCTTTGAGACCGATAGCAGAAGAGTTGAGATCTGTAGATGTTGTGTTTTGTGTCTGGTGGTAGTACTTTCCCTCACTGTAGAGGTTTATTAAAAAGGCCCAGATGTGGAGATGCATCTGAAGGATTCTACTCTCTAGTCTCTCTTCAGCTTTCATCTCAAACCACAGGACAGAAATCCCCTCCAGAAGACGTGCGGCATCCCAGTAAGCGCTGTCGTTGTTTACGTCTGTCCTAACGTCCGGTCCGCTCTTCCCCTGCGTGCCCGTATACTCCGCTGCTCACCCAGACTAATCAGGTAATGTTACGGGGGATTGAGAGCATTGCCCCCCCCCCATCTCGGTCGGCCTTCGCCTGCTCACACTGCGGTGTTGTTTTAAAGCGCATTCTTTCGGCGCTGAACTTGGAAAGGTATTAAAGTGGGATTAGGGGCTCCTCCACAATCCAGAGCTTGTGTCATTCACTGGGCTGCTCTCTTTCACCCCCCTCATCCCGGCCGCCTCCCTCTCTCTCTTTCTGTTACCCCCCGCCTCTGCCCTGTTTGATTGTGGCGATCAGTGGGAGTTGAAGTGACTGTGCCTTTCAAAAGGAAAAAAAGGGGTAGGGTTAAATCCCTACTCCACTGCTCCCTGCTAATTCCCCTTGTTCCTCCAAGAAGGATTTACTTCTGCTGCCAGCTTGTGAAAGGCTTTCTCTGCCCATCCGAAAAGTTAGCCGTCGCCTTCCTGCAGAGGTGTGGTTGCTATAGCAGGGGCGTCATGCGTGGCTATTCCATCAGAGGTCCCGCTGAGAATGGGGAACGGGTCAGGGGGGCTGACGACAGCCAAAAAGTCCGGATTAGATGCCGGGACAAAGCCAGGACAGGAAGATTCCAGAAGGAACAAATGGGAATTACAGCAGCAAAAATAATGCAAAGTGACAGAGAGGGGAAATAGAAAAATAATGGCTTACAAGATTAGAACGGGTGGGGAAAAAGGAGGTGAGAAGAAAAGAGGCGGATGAAAGGGAATGTTTTCATTTGGATGAGAAGGATCCTGAGAGCGGGGCGGCGACGAGGTGAGCGGGCGAAACTGGAAAGTGTCACCACTGCTCAATAGGGTTCATTTCCTGTGCTTTCCGGCCTTTTTCGCCCCGGAGTCTTTGACGAGGATTCGCATTGTTGAATGAACGTTTGATTCAAACGGAGTCATGATGACAGATTCATTATTCTGTCTGACTTGTTTGACAGATCCGGCGTGTAACTGGTTAATCTAGCCAAAATATTACGTCAGCCATCATTTAATGTGAAGTGTTTGGATGTGTTTAGACAGCAGAAACTCCATAAATATGATGGAATGTGCAAAATCATCTTGTTATTGTTACAAACTCATCTTTTTTACAGATGTTTCACAAGATCATATCACAGCGCTGTGGTCTTCATGCCAAAAATTACAACCATGCTAATCTTCAATACTTGCTCAATACTTGATTTGTGGAGGGAAAATAATTCTATTTTCATGTCATTAATGAAATCTGTATGGACGTAATTGCTTGAACAATTGGGAGTAACCACAACAAATCAGGTCGTGTCTAAACACAAAATGATGAAGATGCGTTTCTTAGAATTATTCCTTCGCTCAGATTGGAGAAAGGAGCCAGGTAGACGGATATCCCACAAACACAAGAGAGTTGTTGGCATGCCAACAGTTTAGTTAGGATTAATAGTTTTCCAATGGCAAATAAAAATCTTCTAATCTTCTTGTTGTTCCACAATAAATAAAAGATTATAGGCTTATGTTCAGCCTGCTAATGCCAGTATCCATATTGCTATTCTCCCCCTAAAAAATTGAGTTCTTAAAGTTTTTGATCCCAAAGATTCCAAAATATGATGACCCTCATTTTACTATACATTAACCCTAACCCTAACCCNTAGTTCTTAAAGTTTTTGATCCCAAAGATTCCAAAATATGACCCTCATTTTACTATACATTAACCCTAACCCTAACCCTAACATTATTAAGAGAACATGGTGTTAGATTTTAAATAATTCACAATAAGCCAAATTAAACTATAGATTGTCATGTGTTTAGAACATAATACCTACAGTATCTGCCAAATGAGCATTTGCCAGTTATTTTCCAGCATTAATAACGATGCTGCTCCATAAATGACAAGGCGATTCCACTGTATGCCACATCGGTTTATTCTCATGACATCTCAAAGGACGCGACAAAAAATACCCAGCTATACAAAACTCCAACAAACAGCGATGCAGCTGGTCGTGTGTCCAGCGGGCTGTCATTATCAGTCCCCCATCACCATCTCACAATGAAATTACCATCACAAAACCCACCATATTTACACATATTCATCTGAACTCATATTAACACATATTCATCACTGTCAACCAACCCTGTCCACCATCAACAGAATATGATGATGATGGGCATTCTCCCTGTCTCTGCCTCCCGATGAACAATGCCACAGATGAAATGCAGAGATACGCACAAGCGCCGGGGCAGCTGTCCTACCAGCCAGAGCAAACAAAAGAACCAAGGCTAATAAATCAGCTTTTATGGGCTGGACACTGTCACACACCCGCTTCCTGTAGAGGTGGGCTCCCGCTGAACCTCACAAGATGAGAGCGAGATGGCAATATCTCTGCCTGTAATGAAACCAAAATGATTTTATCGACACCGTTAGAAGGAAATGAAGGCTGCGGGGGTGGCCGTGGTCTGTTATGTAAACAGACATGTATTGTGGCATAGCGTATGATTTTAGAGTTTATCTGACAGGAGATCAGTTCATAGCAACGTAGTGTAAATTTGCATTAAATATGAGTAAAAAAATATTTTTGTTTCTATTTTATTTATTCTATTTTTTTTCTCCGATCAATAGGTTGTTGTCTAATCACACACACACACACACACACACACACACACACACAAAAAGTAGAAATCTCTCACAAAACAAAATTTTAAGCCATCTCTTCCCTAAGAAATAACTTCCCGTTTCAGTAGCATTGTGTGAGTGGCGCTGGAGCCTGTCTAATCACTGCAGTGAGCGGGGTAAAGCCAGTGGAGCTGAGGGCCCACGCTGCTGATTGAGGTTTGCTGGTGCGTTGGGTCGAGAGGTGATCCCGTATTTCCTCCCATTGGGTTCTGCTGAAGCGTTGAGGAGTTATCCAGGCTGCATTAACAGATGAGCCAGTGTCAAAGCAGATCGCTCAGGGGCTCAACCTCATGCCCCCTGCCCCCTTAATCACCACACTATGATGGACAAGCACATGTAAAGACATTCACTGTGCTGTGGTGCCATCTGATGCTTTACTATTACTGTATTTTTAAATCTCTTAAAGGGATAGTTCACTCAAAAAATGTCAATTCTATCATTATTTACGCACACTGTCATGTCATTTCAAACTTGTTTGTTTTTCCACCATGAAAGTAGTTCAAATATTTGAAAAGTAAATATGACCGTATTCAATTGTTTGTGAGCCATGAAACATTTGGGGCCAATAAGTTTTTATTTTTATTTATTTATTTTTTAATTATGACTTTTATTTGACAATAAACAATTGTTGATTAAACAGATCAAAAATGACGGTGGTTATAATATTACAACTATTTCAAATAAATAATTCCTTGAGCTTTCTCTTCATCTAAGAATCCTGAAAAAGAACAAATGCACAACTGTTTTTACCATTGATAATAAAAATTGTTTCTTAAACAGCAAATCAGCTTATTAGAATGATTTCTAAAGGGTCACGTGACACTGATGACTGGAGTAATGGTTCTGAAAATTCAGCTTTGCCATCACAGGAATAAATTACATCTTAAACTAAATTCAAATAGAAAACAGTTATTTTAAACTGTAATAATATTTCAGAATTTTACCACTTTTACTATATTTTGGATCACATAAATCCAGCTTAAATGACCCTAAAGGTCCTTGCTGAGTCCGAAATTTTTATTTATTTATTTATTTCAGTTTTTTAGTTTTCGTCATCCTTTCCTATCAAAATGCTTGCTACCGAACACAGAAAACCGAACCTGACCCAAATTTTTAAAATTACAGACGAAAGTTTTGGAAGTAGTGTGCGAATGTGATTGACACAATGTAAGGTAGTTTTTTGGGTTTTTTTTTTTACGTGCAAAAATTTCAGACGAGAATTTAAATGCAAAGAAGAAGCTTTGAAAACATCTTACCAACCCCAAACCTTTTGAACAGTAGTGTAGGTTTAGAGCAAAATTTTGACCTTTGATTTCTTGATCATTTACACATTTTTTTCTCTTTGTCACTTTCTCAGGTTATTTGCGACCAAATGCAGTGGGTGCCTGGAAAAAATCGCCCCCACAGAGTTCGTGATGCGGGCGCTCGAGTGCGTGTACCACCTCAACTGCTTCTGTTGCTGTGTATGTGACCGACAGCTGAGGAAAGGAGACGAATTTGTACTGAAGGACGGACAGCTGCTGTGCAAGACCGACTATGAGAGGGAGAAAGACCTGCTTGGCTCTGTCAGCCCCGATGACTCAGATTCAGGTATGAATACAGGCTAATCTATACACCACAGACCATGATGCCAGCGTATTCATTAAAATAATCTTAGGGGAGTTTCAGAAGACTTTCTTTTGTTCTGTACAACACAGAAGAACTGTTGACTTTTATTGTATGGACAGAAAACACTAGAACCATTTTTTAGAAATATTTTCTTCTGTGTTCTACAAAAAAAATACACACAAAAGTATAGAACATCCAGCAGATGAAGAGCAGTTCTGACAGAGAGAAGCCACACTGTGCTCTCTGATGTGGGCAAGTTAAGTTGCTGAAAAGAAGAAGAGCTTGAATCTTTGTGAGTGACAAGAAGGATTTTAGGCCCTGCTCACCAGCATCCCCTCACTTCTTATCAGCTCCTCAGACTCCTTTTCCCTCACTTCACCGTAATGAGGCATCTCACCAAGCCTCGCTTTTACCATCCCCATGTGGATCTCATTTAAACGCTCGCACACGCACACAGCCCACTCTCTCAAACACTGAGAAATTTGTCAGATGCTTCAGGAACTCTCTTGGACATTCGTCTCTTTTCTATTCTTCATTAGTACGTTTTTTGTTTTGTTTTTGGTATGTGTGTTTAAAGTTTCTAAGTTGACCTGAATGCAAGAAGTGAAGTGTAATTTCTAAGAATTCATTTAGTTTGCAGTACGCCACAGAAAAAGAGATCAGAAACAGATGAGAGAGAGGACAGAATCAGCCCATCATGTTTGTATCTCCCGCTGATCACTTAAAAAGGCCAAACCATTTGCAGGCCTAATCGCCAGAGATGTTCACTGCTGATGCCACAAAAGCCACTAGTGCCAAATTGCAGAAGCCCTTAATCTCGAAAAACAGTCACGCTGGGAGCATGCCCATTTGGGTTTTTAACTTTCGAACCAGGCCACGTTATGGAGTTTGGCACCTTTTTTTTTAATTACTATTATTATTCTATTAAACACAAGCTGATGTGGCTTATTGGATGAAACCTCCACCCACTGAACAATAAAGCCAATCCCCCGTTTGACTATAATAATTACAGTAGGAAAGCCAGGAGCCATTTTGTGAATATGGCACATTAGCTGGACCTACTGAGAGAGATTATCACGACACAGGGCAGGCTTGATTAACCCGCCCGAGGATCACCTTAGACTAATTGAGACACTTTGATTAGTTCATATGAACAGGCAGTGTACATTTTGTGATATGAGGCGAAATATTGAACTTTATGGATTGGCGAGCTTAAATTCCGCTCACGTAGTGTTCTTTCTGCAAGCATGTTCACTGTTTGAATCTGTGGTTTTGCTATCTAAGTTTCACTTCCCATGGATATTAGACCTCATTTCCCATATGTGCTCCGCTTTCATACCTTCCCCAAAACGTTGCATCCGTTGTGTGTTGGATTCTTATCAAAGATTTATGTAGTGTAAAACAGCCAAAGCCGTGCGCTATTAATTTTAAATGACACAATGTCCAGTCCAATGACAAATTCACATACTTCACAGTCAGAGTTGCCTTTTTGCAGTGGATGTGGCCCACTCATGCACTAATAAATTGATAACAAAAGTATTAAAACCACATGTGTCTCCTTTCATTATGGATGCACTGTGACTGAATCTCTTAAAATTGAAAAGAACAAAAACATCTATTTATCAGTAGGCTGTCTAAAATGTTGCAGAGTTTTGAAAGTAAGTACTGATTCCTGTGAATGATGGATTTCCTTCCAGAGAAAAGCGAAGATGAGGAGCTGGATATCAAACCGGAGAAGGGCTCAGGAGGCAATGGGAAGGGAGATGATGGGAAAGACCCAAGAAGACCCAAGCGACCGCGTACCATCCTCACCACGCAGCAGAGACGTGCGTTCAAGGCATCCTTCGAGGTTTCTTCCAAACCCTGCCGGAAGGTGAGTTCCTCTAGATATCAGTTTCCTCCATCTCTTGAACACCATCGTTCTATAGAAGTCATTTGCGACTCAGAGAAAATAGAATGGGTATTTATGAGATGAAGTTTAAAATGAGAAATAGTGGGATATAAATTTGCAGTTGTGATATCAACAAGGTTTCAATAAGACATAAAGCTGCAATTGTGAAGTAGGAAGTTGCAATTTAAATTTTTAGTAGGAGTTGTGATATATAGTCACACTGTAACATTGTTACATTGTGAGATATAAAGTCACAAGTTGTAGTTGTGAGAAATAGTCAAAATTGCAAGAAATAAAATCACATGGTTTATGAAGTCACAGTTATGAAATATCAAGTTGCAATTATGTAAAATACAATGAGAAAAGAGATATGCAGTTGCAATTGTAAGACATTTAAGAGATACAATTACATGGAATAAAGCCTGTAACAAGATTAACATCGCAGTTGTGAAATAATATGAAATTGCAACTGAGATTTGAAGTCACAGTTTTAATATATAATTACTGTAACACTTTTGAGTCTCAGCTTCAAGAAATAAAATTGCAATTGTTAAGTTTTGAGATAGGAAGTTGTAAGTGTGAGATGTAAAGTCACATTGCAATAAATTGTCAAATTAACAAGGAAAAGTAGCAATTGTGAAATATAAGGTTGCAGTTGTGAGGTCAGGTTCACTTACAAGAGAATGATGAGAATAATTAGTTTTTTGTAATGTTTTTTTTAACACTTTAAGGTGGAAATATATTACACAGACTCTTCACTAAATAAATCAATGATTTTTGTTGTATAATCTAGGTAAGAGAGACGCTGGCTGCAGAGACGGGCTTGAGCGTTCGCGTGGTTCAAGTGTGGTTCCAGAACCAAAGAGCTAAGGTGAGTCCAGATCCTGTACACTACCTTATTAATCATCCAGTATTACCCGTACAAAACCTGATAATGTACATCCAAGGACCAGATAACACAACAATTTTCAAGTAATCCTCCAACAACGCACTAAACTCCTCGCAACTGCTGCCAAAAGGGAAAAAGCAAGCGAGGCTCGAGACAGCAAATCTCAGTCGCTATCTGCCTGAAGCTTAACCTCTCGACGCATTCCACAAAAAACTCCCCAAGAGTTCGAGAGAGATGTATTCACATCCATCCTGCTCTTACGTTAGCGTCTGAAACCCACCTCAGAGCCCTGATTTTATCTTCAAAAGGCTGTGGATAATATAATGCAGCCAGATCAAGCTTGGCGTAGTTCAAGCAGAGGTGAACAACAAGGAGCATCTCTCTTTAGATAGCCGAGAGTTGGTCTGGGGAGTCGCGAAGTTTTCTGATTGTGCTTTTATCGTTATTTTTTCAGATGAAGAAGTTGGCGCGGAGACAGCAGCAGCAACAGGAGCAGCAGAACTCCCAAAGGCTGGGCCAAGGTAAAATGTCCTGACATGAACCTAAAGGCAACCGCATAGGTCCGAAATATGACTTCAAGACAGAAATCAACATGAATGAATAGCATTTACAGTATCTTCAATCTGTAGACGGTTTTTGCATTTGAAGAATCCTGTGGAATTGAATTTTACATATTAAAATGATTTAAATGCTAGCTCGGATGGAAGCCCGTTTCTGCAAAAAAAATGTAAAAAGTAATTGCGAGTTTTTATTGAAATCTTTTGTTTTTTTGTTTTTTTTCTGGCAATTGCAAATTTACATCTCACATTTCTTACTTTTTTCTCAGAATTGCATAATACAAACTCTCAATTCTTACTTTTTTCTCAGAATTGCATAATAAAAACTCTCAATTCTTACTTTTTTTCTCAGAATTGCGAGATATAAACTCACAATTGAGATTTATGAAGTCGGAATAGCAGGATATGAACTCGCAATTGCAAGAAAGTCAAAATTGCCAGATAAAAACTCGTAATTGTGAGTTACAAAGTCAGAATTGTATTATATAAACTCACAATTGCAAGTTATAAAGTCAAAATAGCAGGACAATAGCTCGCAATTGCAAGAAAGTCAGAATTGCGAGATAAAAACATTTCAGACTTTTGCGGGTTATAAAGTCCAATTCTGAAGGGGAAAAAGACTGATATGTTCTCAGACTTGTGAGTTTATATCTCACAATTCTGACTTAATAACTCACAATTGCGTGTTATAAAGTCTGAATTGCGAGATATAAACTCGCAATTCTGAGAAAAAATCTGAATTTTATTTCTCAGAATTCTTTAAATCTTGCAGTTCTGAGATTTTGCTCGCAATTGTGAATTTATATCTCGCAATTCTTTCTTTATAACTTGAAATTGTGAGTTTATATCTCACAATTACTAGAAAAAAAGTTAGAATTGTCAGATAAAAAGTCGCAATTGCCTAAATGCAGCTGAGAATACTACAATCAAAAACATTTACTAAAACTTTTATCCCTTTTACTAGAACTTTTACTTTGCATAAATCGTAAAAGGTTGTACAATTCTGTCTTCTTATAGGCAGAATTGCTTAATAACTTAGACATCGTGGTCAAAGTTCAATTTTTAAAAGAATATCTAATGGTATAAAGTCAGGTATCCCAACTGACCTCTATCCACATCAACCCTTGCTGTGTGAGTCGTATCCACCCTCCCAAAAACAGGGCGAGCGACACAGGCGATGACCCCTGCTCGCTGTAGATTGGGTCGAAAAGCAAGTCCAGCTCTTGTGTTAGGGAGGAAGTGTGGAGGTGGACGAATTAATTTACAACATAAGCGCATTGAAGTTGCCTCCACTTTGACCGATCCACCCACCCCGTCCCCTCCTTTGCTGGAAGTGGCCCAGCATCCCGATTTCAGTAAAGCGGTTGTCTCAAGTTGCCATGCAGCCGGGTGCAAAGGATGAGCCATCTTCACACTCACAGAGTTCATGGCCTTCACATTTATAAGACTATATCTGTTTCTGGTCATGCTTGGCAACATTCCATGTATTAACACAGTTTTTTAGGCTAATTTTTCATTTGAGAGTGTTAAAGAGTTAATCCGTCAAGTAGTGTCTTTTTTGGACAGTTAATATGTTGTTGAGACGATCCAACTGAGCTTCTGTAACAGATGAGTTTGGATGAGACTGTCTGGAAAATAGAAACGTGAAGAATATTATTCCAAGCTCTACGGAGGAGGACAAATGTTTCCTCTACAGCTCAAGAGTCTTAATTCCTGTACAAATATTTGTTGTAAGGCAGAGGAGTCCATTCTTCCATCAGTCATATTTATTTCTTCACTCTCTGCGTTTGTCTTTAGAGACTACGGAAATAATCCGTAAAGCAGTTTTATTTTAAAGATAAAGTTTGAATACAGAGAACACATTTTCCTCTTATGGCTGTTTTGGATAAAAGCACTTGTACTTAAGGCTACATTTTAATAATCAAAACATTTAATGCCTGCTATGCTCTATGTACACAGCTAATAACATTGCTTAATAAATTTAAGACCTTGAAATTCATTTTAACACATAGTCTATTTGCATTTTAAATTCTTAAAGTCATTTTTGTTGTTGTACTTCCCAGAGCTAAATTTTAATAATCAAACATATTAATTCCACTGAATATGTGTGGCTTATAATATGTCTTAGTATATTTAAGAACTGTTAGCACATTTTATTTGCATTTTCTATCCTTTTTTGTTGTTTGAGATAAAAGCTAGTCTTCCTGTCTTTATTTTGTGTAAAACTGAGGGTTTATATTGACATTTTATTGCTGAACAGACCCCCTTGTGCCCGCTCTCCTGCAAAGCCATAATCCAGGCGATCATTGAATCATCTTCAGTGATAAACCACAAGCAATAATACTTTTATTTTATAGACCGATGTTGGACTATTCTCACGATGCATTCATTTATGGAGCTTTGACTCTGCTGTGTAGAGCAAAAAGACCACTGTCGAACGTCAGAAGTGTAAAGTCATCACATTGACACTAGTTTCTCTCTGTTTGCTTCAGCACTTTTGTGGCCTTTGGCTGTGTCACATTTAATGGGATAATTCAAGTCAGATAGTGATCCATCTTTGGTCATGAACCTTACCCTCATGAACCAATAGAAATGTTTTCTCAGAGAAACGAAAGAAAATGATAGGGTGATGGAGACGCTCGAGAGAGACAGCTAGGTGTAGATGAACTATTCTGGTGGTCTGAGATATTGAGAAGTCTTGTGAAGTCAGACTCCCCTTTGGGAAATACCATAGCGGTCTCGAGTCGTCCATGATGTCATGAATCATGGAATTGGGCTGGAATATGTCATCCAATGGAGCCCCACGGTTAATACATCGTTATATTTGTTATCGTAAATTCTATCTGTCTTGGTTATAAGTGTCAGCTTTCCAATAGTTTCAGCTATGGGGCCAGTGATTGGTGTGAAAACATTCTAGAAAAGACTTGCTGTGTCATGCTGTGGTTCAAGAGTATTTCAAAGTTTTACCGCCGTCTTACAACTTTATGTATTTGGGTCAGTGAAAGCAAGAAAAGTAAAATCATTTACATAAAAAAAAAACAAGCTTTCTAGATGAAGACATACTTAGTAGATGGTCATGAAAACCTTTGAATTGAAAAAAGTTTGAAAAAGTTTCAATTGAATTTTATTTTAATTTTAAAATATGTTTTTAAGGGAAAATAGTGTTCATCAAATATCATACAAATATTCATTCTTAAATATTATGTTTTTTAGAGAGTTGCACATGATATTTTACAGCCCGAACTGGCCTTGTCTTGTCATAAAAAGGACAAATTATTTTAAAATACATGTCATAAGGGTGTGCATATGCAATATATTATATTATAAATATATTATACATTTCCCGTGCGTGTTTGTAGGACCTTTTGATTTGGTGGACAAAATACTTTATACTTATTTTATTTATTCTGTTTATTTATTTATTTTTTTAGTATTTTATGCTACTCACTTGAAGAATCATGGATTATGGGTTAGCAAAGTGTCAGTGTGGTAAAACTCAACATCAGATGTCTTTGCATCAGAGTAGAAGATGTAATGGAAACTTGTGGAAGCCTGTAGAAATGAAATGCAGACATCTTTCTTGCGAGAGCTCACCACTCAAAAGCAGAGGGCTGAGATGGTGGGCTCCAGACTGGAAGCCACAAGAGTCATTCCTAGCCCTCGGCATTGAGTATGACTCATAGAGTACTGCCCTATAGGGCTGGTGTCACAGCGTCTTCTCCCGCTACAGAACAAGAGTGTTTCTTGTTTGTTGGTTTTCGTGAAATTCAACTTGATTTCGAGGCCAGATACCAGACCCAGCCTTGATTTTTGGAGAAACCCAATCCGCTAGAAAGAACAATTCTTACTAAACGAAGCATTAATGTTTTGCATTATGTACAGTTGTTAAAGTAACTATGCTCTCCAGTTCGCAGAGATGATGTCAGTCATCCCTACCGTGAGAATATTTCAAAGACTGATCAATGTCGACTTTTTTTTGTTCCCCTTCCAGAGGTGATGTCCAATCGGATGGAGGGAATGATGAACTCCTACACGCCGTTGGCTCCAGCCCAACAACAGATGGTTGCTATGGAGAACGGTTACAGCACCGACCCCTTCCAGCAGGGCCTCACTCCTCCTCAAATGCCCGGTGACCACATGAACCCATATGGTGAGCATCAACCCATGAGCTCTGTCATGTTTGCTCCCTGAAGCTGAGGCATGTGTTTGGACCACAAGGTTCACAGAATGCAACCATACCACCCTTCTTTCCTCATGAGATTACACAAACGCACCACTTTATTTTGAAGTTTTCCTTCCAAATGAATTCAGTGTGTTTCAAAACCATACTCGCCCCATCCACTGTTCCCAGAGAGCCCCGTTTGGTTTATTCGCCTGGGTCTCGTAGGGATTAATGGTGTAGTCTGTTATGCTGTGTGACACTGTCTATTGGATTTTTGTTAAAGAGCCGAACGATGATCTGTGGTGCGCCATGTAAAACAACAATGGTTAACCATGATGACTGACGCACAAAGTACCATGGGAAAGCATCCATGGGTCTGCTAGCAAAACAACACATTGAGCGAAACCATTGAGAACCAGCCACATTCGTCAAAATTTAGTATAAAGTTTGGGTAAGAAGCGAACTGTAATTCCTCAGAGTGAGGCTGTTTCTGCAAACTCCAGTTGTTCTCAATATTATTGACATTAAATTCAAGCATTAGCCACATAAATCTGGAGACATCGGTCACAGGCAGCCTAAGAACAGGTCCCAAGTGTCTTGTCATTCATTCTCCTGAATGGCAAGGCCCAAATCCCCGGTCTCATCACACTCCAGCTTGGGTTTTATGGGAGAACAGCAGGGACAGACAACATTGCCAGCTCATTAAAAAACCATAGCCCATCAACCTGTCACTGTCTTGCGGAATGGTGTCATTAAGTACTGGAAAGCGTATTACAGCTAACTGTGCCCACAAGGAAAATGATAGAGCGGGAAGATTAGCTCAGAAGTAAACATTTGCTATTAGCTCGGTTGTTAGTGAGAAACAATTCAGTTTAACAATACGATTGTCTGGAATGTGGGATCCCATACAAATACATAATTGAGCAGTCATAAATTTTATGTTGTTTTTGTGGATTGACTCTTTGGCTATTTTTATTTTAGGAAATATATATATATTCAGTTATTCAATATATTTTAAATGATATGAAATTTTAATTTTACACACATTCTTGACTTTTTTCTGTATGTTTAAGGGTAATTATAGTAAACTAAATGTAAAGCTGTTAATAATTTGTTACTTAAGATATTTTTTCACCCACCTATGTCAACATTTCTCATACTAAAACTGAAATAGAAATAAAATATACTGTAATCTATCTATCTATCTATCTATCTATCTATCTATCTAAACAACAGCAACAACAAAAAAGCTAAAAATGGCAAAAAATGACAACAAAATTACTGAAACTTTAATTAACATTAAAATGTTAAAAAACAGAAAGTTTAAATATAAAAACGGATTCAAAGTATTAATAAAAGTAAAAAATAATACTAATATGTTTCTGTATGTTGGCTGAACCATATTAAAATGTTTATAATAATAATAATAATAATAATAATAAAAGATTAAAATGAACTAACAAAGTTTTTTCAATAATTTATTTATTTATTTATTATTAGGACAGTTGTATCACTGCAATTTTTACTTGCCCCCCAAAAATATCTAAATTAATTTACATAATACAGAAATGTAAAACAGGAACATCACAAAAGAAGTGTATTTAGGTCATTGTATATATGAGTGTTACTTTTAATGTATTTTTTAAATAAATCGATAGATTCAAACAAAAAAGAGCATCATATTGACCCCCGTTTTCTCTTTTTTGTTACTACAGGAAACGACTCGATATTCCACGACATTGACAGCGACACTTCATTGACCAGCCTTAGTGACTGCTTCATGGCCTCGTCTGAGGCGGGCTCAATGCAAGCGAGAGTCGGGAATCCCATCGACCGACTCTATTCCATGCAGAGCTCCTACTTTGCTTCATGAAAACCTAAACAGACAAGGAAAGGCAAAAGTGGGTCACTTCGCTGCAGCTCACTAGTCAGACGCCGCCTATCGAGGAAATACAACAGAATCGTCAACAAAGCTCAAAGACGAAACATCTTAGATAGATAAACAGGCAAAAACAGGAAAGACAAGTGAACTTGAAGACTTACGTCCTTATTTCTCTGCAGTGAAGCGCCAGCTCTGGATGCCCAGGCGCCCGAGGCTAAGATTTTTTTTCTAGTTACTTGTAGATTGTTTGTACATGACTTTCTCAGAAGTAGCATTTCATCTTATCCTCATCGACTTGTGGAAAAAAAGAGTATTGATGTACAGTTTGACGTCACTGAAGCATCAAGCCTCGACTTATGATTTCCTGCCGGGAGAGGCGGAAGATCAAGACACAAAGCTCATAATGCATGAATCCATATCTTTGTGATTGTTAAGTTAAAAAAAAAAACGGAAAAAAAAAAAAAAAAATCTTGTGTTGTTCAGATGTTAAAAATGTGATGTTCGGACTCATTTCCTCTTTTTCATTATGTTCAGCATTGCATTTTTATCACTTTGATAGGTTAGCCCTCTGAAAGACGATGTAGAAAAGCTTAGAGGGGGAGATATGTATAGTGTATCTGCATTTGTAAGTATGTTAGTGTGTGTGAGTGTGTGTACGTGTGTGTTCCAGTCTCCTCGGCCTGTGTGTGTGTGTGTGTGTGTGTGTGTGTGCGCGATGGTAAGGTACTGTCATTGAAAGCTCAAACCATGTGTATATATATTTTTCCCACACAAATCAGTTGTGCATGTTAAAAATGGAGATCATTCTATTTATTTAACTAAAACATGCTTTTGAAGGTACTTAAGAAACTGAAAAGCTTTATTTAAAAAGGAGAAAATCATGTTTAAGTAGCTGATGCATTCATTTCACACCACATTGTATGTCTTTTAATTAGGAAAAACAATGTATCTTTATTCCAGCAATGTACATCTGCAAAAAATGTGCTATTTATTTGTTTCAGCCCTGACATTGCCCGAAAAAAAAAAAAAAGCATTTTCAGATGCGAAGATTGCTAATTTGCCAAAGTCTGTTGGTACAATGAATAAAGTCCTTTTCTCCTTGATTTTGTAGCTTCTACAAGACTATTTGAGTACATCGTTTATTATTTACATAATGTACATTTCATTTATTTCTCTTTTAGTTAGTAATAATTAATTTTTCTTTTAATTTTAATATTTACATATTTCTTTGAATGCATGGGAGGGAAACAGGGTTGTTGTTAATTAAAACATAATCATAAAAAACATTTTTATTACTTAAACATTGAAATAAATCAAATAAAATAAACATTTCAGCTAGTTGTCAAATTTCTCATTTTCATTTAAAGTAGAAATATTATAACTAAAACTGAAAACTAAGACGTAATTAAAACTATATAGACCTATTTAAACAGAAAATTACTAAAACTTGAAACCAAAATAAAAATATTTAAAATATTAACAAAAAACTATAATAACAATGATACTAAAATAACATTGGATGCAAGCACTGGCCTACTTCTAAACTCTTTTTTCACTATTCTGATGTTTCAGAAATTGTGTTCTTATTTATGTTTAATAATTGTTTAATATTTTATAAATTAAATATGATATATTAAGTAATTAATTACATGTACAACTTCATAAATTATAATGAATTAATATGAAATAATAAATGATTGTTTAATTATTGGAAACCGATCTATTGATGCATTAAGACTTGACTTAAAATATACCTTCACATATAATAATAAGAATGAAAAATAATTAAAGAAAACAATATAAAAACAACAGACAACTAAAATATTAATAACATACTCAGACTAAACAAAAAGCATAATGGTGCACACATTTTAATGCATATTCCATCTGTCGCACATGACTTATTATGAAGCCCTGAGTGGACGTTTTCTATGAAGTCAATATGTTTACCGGAGGATATAATTTGTCTTCTTACAACAATAGGTTTTGAGTTACTGGAGATGGGAACAAAGCTTTGCGAGCATGAGTCACACGTGTTCTTTAGTGTCACACGATCACGCATGGCATGCCACACACTGAGCTCATGCATGCGTGTTGGTACAGCAGTGGGAGCTTTTGCTTTCCAAGTCGCGGAGGTCGTAAATTAATCCAGCGCAGGTTTGGATTCCTCAGCAGGCAGAGGCCTGGAGGCCAGATCTAGCACCAGCACTGCAAGCCGGCCCTCTCTGATGATCAGGTGGAGGTATATCTCTCCCCTTATCTCGCTCTCATCTGCCATCACAGGTGTTAGTAGGTGTGGTTGTTCATCTAGTCTCTGTCAGAGCAGGTCTTATCAGCAGATCCACCGCAGGAACCCCGCCAAGCCTGGATCTACAGTGACAACGCAGCTCCTCGCATGCAAAGAAGGGGGAAGCGGGTGGCACTCTGTTCGACCCGCTGACCTCTGCGTGGCTTCCTCTGGAAATGCATTTCTGTCATTCCTTTCGATACTGACCACCCACTTTTACTCAAACCTTTGCATTTTAAAGAGGAGTGGAATCAGAATTTCGAGAATTTGCTAGGACACAAATGTGACCCTGGATAGCATAGGGATATTTGTAGCAATAGCCAATATATTGTATGGGTCAAAATTTATGCCAAAAATCAGTAGGATATTAAGTACAGATCATGTTCCATGAAGATATTTTGTAAATTTACTACTGTAAATATATCAAAACTTCATTTTTGATTAGTAATATGCATTGCTAAGAATTTTAAAAGCGATTTTCTCAATACTTTGATATTTTTGCACCCTCAGATTGCAGATTTTCAAATAGTTGTATCCTAACAAACCATACATCAATGGAAAGCTTGTTTCTTTAGATTTAGATATTGCATAAATCTCAATTTTAAAAAAATTGACCCTTATGACTGGTT
>SCHK01443368.1:0-25554 GCA_004124795.1 Poropuntius huangchuchieni
TTTTTTTTTCCTCTTTAAGCCTATGTATTAATTAGGGATATTTTTTTACAGTGAAGATTGCAGTGAAGAGTTTTGCCTTCTGTTTATAGCATGAAAACAGTTTTTTTACTCTTTTATGGCAGCTATGAATGAAGACTGAAGAAACACAATGAAGTCATTAGAATAACAATATTCTACTAACTATTTCCTGATAAGTATAACTTACGAGAATTAACAGCAGTTCTGTAGAGAGGTGACAGAAATCTCTATAGGTCTTTGTGAGATCACACTCACTAACTCACTCACTCTCCTGCAGTCAATGACCCAGTGTGACGGTTCCAAGCAAGTTGCTCATCCACACACATCCATGAACTGCATGCCACTGAACCATTAACATACAAATGGCCTCAACTTAACACGTGATTAAGATTTCAAATGCCATCAAATGTTAAAGAACTACCAACTAAAGAATAAATAACCTTAATGGGGACCTATAACATGCCGACTGTAATTTTCTTCCTGCACCACCTTGGTTAAAATGTCCAGAATTTAATTCACCATCACGCAACATATCTTCTCAAGAGGGTTGGGCAGGACTGTAAGAACTTTCCATTAAATACAACCTATTAATACTGTCCCATATAGTGCATTAAAAGTCCAAAAAGCATAATGGAATAATTTGGAAAAGTAATTAAACTTAGTATATGGAAAAGTACAGACCTAAAAGTAAAATGTATACAGCAACTAATTAAAGGCAGTATTTTAAACATGCTATTTACTAAAATCGTCTTCACACTTGACCAACTGATATGCATTCCTCAAAGCACAATACAAAGAGTCTAAGGAGTTTGCTGTTTGTTGCCAACTCCATATCATGGCAAATGGTTGTCATATAAGCATGACATGGATGACATAACTGGTCTCTTTTCATTTAGACTTGATAAACACCAGCTCACAGGCACGAGAATCGCCTGTTTATGTGAGTAAGTGATGACTGTTCAGTGTGGTGGATGGATAATGACCACAACCACTGACAGAACATGTAGTGATTCATCTTCTGGGAAATAAATCTCAAGTCAGTAATGAAAAAAGCTGCATCTTTTTTTTTTTTTTAAATCACAAATAAAGTCAAAATTATATGATATATAGTAATATTGTAAAATAATTCATTTTAGAATTGAAAATAAATATTCTAATATTTAATCATATATTTTTATTATCTTATTTTTCTGCTGAAATAGTAAAGCTGAATTTTCAGCATCCATTACAATCTCCAGTGTCACACGATCCTTTAGAAATCATTGTAAATATACTGATTTCTTATCACAGCAGAACATTGTTTGTATCTTCTTAATGTCCTTTTTTCATGATTATTTGATTAACAGAAATAAATATTAAAGCATTCGTTTGAAATAAAAATCTTATGTAACATTATTAATGTTACTGTTAATTTTGTTCAATTGAACACATCCTTACTGAAGAAAAATATATAATTTCATAGTGATCGCACTCCCAGAAAACTGATCAAATTCATCCCATAAATACAGTTTCTCCGATTACACAGTTTATTTCCTTCTCTTTAAATTTATCGTTTCCTCCTTCTCTTTAGGCTTTAGGCTAGCTACAAGGGTCAAGTCAAGACAGGGTGAAAGAAAAGATCACCCTTCCCATCATTTATTTTTATCTTTCTCAGATGTCACACACAACAGCTTCTCGAGAAGTAGCTACATGGATCAATATCTATTTAGTGACCTAACCCCTGTGTATGTGTATGTCAAAGCAGGCAATCTAAAGCTGTTTGAAGTATTTCATCTGGCACAGTCCTGCCCCCTGACCTGTCCAAAACACGGACCTCTCCGTCCTAAAGGCATGCTGCTCTCCAGCAATAAACAAAGCTGGGAAGTTGTTGCACACTTGTCACAATGTTGGTGGCAACCGACCCCCTCTGAATCGTCGGTCTCTTTTTCTACCAGAATCCCGCTCGCTCTCCATCTCTGCTTTTCAGAAAGGAACAGTAACTCAGGGCCATAGAAATACGACTTCTGAAATAAAGGTGGTCCAGTGGCCCAACTTGCCCCAAGTTAGGGGTAAGCTGAGCCATATCAACTAGATATATTTACGTATTTTCATATTTTCTTAAAGATATCCATAGATGCTTGTAATTTTGGTGAAGTAAATATAATCAGGCACATGTTTTTGGAGTGATCAACGAGGTTTCAAAGAACTAAAATTGCACATTTTGCTTCTTTTCGGACCACTTTATTGGACAGTTAGACTAGAGAGAAAACAGAAAATTGGCAGACAAAGAGGGAATTGAATGAAAACATGTCACAGGTCAGTCTCAAAGCTTCACAATGCTCTTACCACTGCATCACAGCTCCCACAATATTATTCATATTCATTATGAATAGATACAAACATCAAAATAAATTCTGCCTCAGTCTGACATCTGACAAGTTGAAGCTCTTCTGTGTACATAGACAAAATTCCAAGCATTTGACAATTGAATTAGATAACTTTTTCACAAATAATATCATTAATTTCAGTAAACAGTTTCACCGGTGATCAATGCTGAGACACAAAAACATAACGACAAACACGTAATACCTCCACTGGGTTTATTGCTCTGACAGGCTAAGGTCTGAAAGAGTAAATAAGCAGACATCTACGCCAATCTTTCATTCAGCCGGCAGTCATCCATCCAGTGTGCACCTCTTAATCTGGTCCTGCTAGCACTGAGGAAACAAAGACCTTCACCAGATAAAACAAATGATCCCACTAGGAATGGGAAACAACTCACAGTCAACAGTTCCACTCTTAACACAAGTCAGCTTTACCATCTTTGTGCGATTGAGCCATGTGTGTCCACACAAAAATCACACCACAAAACAAAAGTATGGAATTGTACCCACGTTGTAAGACCACAAAGTAGTACACAACTGAAAATCTGCCATCTTTGCTTCTAAATGTCTTCTAAACCAGAAATTAGCACTGCATATAGCTTATAAATACATTTAGGCCCGGTTTCATAGACAGAGCTTAGCCTGTGACAGGCAACTAAATAGAATACCGCTTCTCTATGTCTACTTATGCATACTTGTCTGATTATATTTCATGCTTTTATTTATGTTCCTCATTTAGCATATGTGTAGTCAAATTCATCATACTTCAAATTACGCATAGACTTCTCAAATACTACCCAATTTAAATGCCTACAGTTGTCTGAGATGCAGTGTTTTGGATATTTGCTGCCCAGAAGCTTGGCTTGTCATTTGTGGTAGTGACCTCTGTAACTTGTTCCCCTGATCTCATCCTAATTTTAATGTGAAACTAGAGCTCTATGTCAGCCCCATGTGAGGGTGAGTAAGGGGCCTGGAAATATCAAGCAAAGGGGTGCGGCCATCTTCCACGGAGGAACACAAACATCGCTGACAGACCTGATGGTTCTGTAATGAATATATTCCAAGTGTAACATAGAGAGTATTCCAACTGCAGGACCGTGCCAAAAAGCCACATCAAAAGCCACAGCACCTCATGAAATTTTACAAGCAAATATATAAACAAGTTTTATAATTTAAAACAAAAGTCCTGCATTAAACACTTTGAATGACACCGTCTTCAAGGCTACGTTTACACTTTTTTCTTTTTTTTTTTTTTTTGAGCTGTGGATGGTGTTCTACTTCAAAATAGAAGCTACTGCAGGACACATTCTTACATGCCTATCCAAATAAAAAAAATATTGCTGTAGGTGATGAATCTATGAATAACATTAAATATAGCTACAAGCAAACTGCGAAACATCTCGGTGCCAAATCTAACTGGTGATAGAGTTCAGTGAGAAACAATGACACCTCTGTTGTTGTGTTT
Organism: Poropuntius huangchuchieni; assembly: GCA_004124795.1. NCBI lineage: Eukaryota > Metazoa > Chordata > Actinopteri > Cypriniformes > Cyprinidae > Poropuntius > Poropuntius huangchuchieni. Next base: position 3,847 of record SCHK01443368.1, read on the forward strand.
CACTCTGTTTGCACTCTCCTAATGACCTTGTGACTCTGTGATGTGCACAATAAACAAGTGTGCAATATTTCCTTCCCTTATTCACAGTGTTAAATACTCTTCTAATAAATTATTGGTCAATTGTTCTATGGCATGTCAAATTATTATTATTTTTTAAATTAATTATAATAATTGATAATAATAATAAACATTATAATTATAATAATGTTTGATGTTGAAATTGATCAGTCTAAATCTAACAGCATAAAGAGTATATGAGGTCACCGGATGCATGAAGAATGCATGAAGTGCAAAGAAAAAAAGTGAACATCCGGCACATGTATCAAGAAAAGGCTATTTAGACATAACTGCATCCATTCTACACTTAAGTATGACAACATGGCACAATCATACCACCCCTTTTTCTAAATTAAGTGGAACAAAACAGCATGACATAGCCTACAAACCCCCGAAATATATGTAACTTCCTCAATGTTATGCTTCACTAGCTTTCTTTGTGTGAGATGTGTGTCCATACTATGTACATGGATGAATGGCCCAGTGAGGAATTTAGCTGAGCGCTAAATGAAGTGACTTATGCCAGGCAAATTTAATATGTGGTTTTCACAGACTAAAGTGGTGGTAGAAGGGGGGCGCTATGTTGTTGCCCCAAGGCAGGATGATAAAGAAGAGCAACACAGAGGGAAGAATGAAAGCTTTGTATGGCAAAAATTAAAAAAGCACACTCATCAAAAAAAAAAAAAAAAAAAAAGCTAAATATCTTGTTTTTTAACTGAGCTTGCACATTATGTTTGAAACATACCTGTGATATACAGCAACATGATGTAAAGAAGCAGCTCAAAAGGACACCTTACAGTAATGAAATTCTATTATGGGACACAAACAGTGATTTAGTTGAATAGTAAACTCTGTACTCTCTATTAGTTCTTATACATCCCAAGCAGGCAGAAAAGACCACTTACCTGTGGGTGAAATAGAAGAGTGATGATGATTCTATAAAAAACAAGCACCTACTGTGGAAATAAATACACACAGAGAACAAAAAATGGTATTGTGGTTCCCTAAAGCCTCAATTTATTTATCTGTGCATGTATTGATCTGCCTTTTTGGGCCTTTCATAAAGATCAAGGCATCGTGGCGGTGAATCCTGGGTGCTGACGCCGGCACACAATTACTGCAGGCCTCACTGATTGCATTTACCAGATTAAGCACTTTGTAAACATTTGATAACATTCAAAGAAGGGGATCGGTTGTCCCAAATAGAATTACTCGCAGATGCAAGTCATCTGACAGGAATAGTTCTAATTTCTAGTATAGATTGTTTTCATGCAGAATTCTAACATGATAATTAAATCTGCTGTTCTGAGCCCCTTCTCAAGTCAAGTCACATGGTCCCATTAGTCATTTAGCAAGTCCTTTGCTGGGCTATTGAGAGCCGCGGGATTCCAGGGCAAGGTTCCTGACTGCCAAATGACAATTTGCCACCGCGCTTTGATGATTTTATTATGTGTTTAAATAATACAAATAGCCTGATTCCCTACAAGTTCCTGCACTTAACAGAAGACCACTCAACTGGGAACAACATGAAAAACACCCAGCACATGGCCATTAGCAGCCATTCACAAAGTTACACCAGATTTTTTCTACTGAGGTTAAAGAGTGAAACAAAGTTTGCTTTGAGAAGCGAGTGTTTACAAGGAATACGTTCAGCAATGTAGGATGATACAAGAATCATCTGTTTTGTAAATCTCGAAAGACTACTAAATGAAGAACTATCTATATCCTTTATTCAGCAGTTTCTACATTGTTTTAGATCATTTTTGTTCTTATTTCCCATTTTGACCAACAGATGGCACATAACAGTGAATCAGTCCAGTGTTGTTGGTGCCATGAGCTGTCAGTGAGGTATTTTGCATATAACATTAGCAGTCTGTTCCATACAATTTCCATCCACCTAAAAAACAAAAAAATCCTTCTAAAACAAAAATCTTTTTTTTTTTTTATATATATATTAAAGCCATTAAATACAAATGTGGCTATACAAATGGTAATCAATCAGCCAAAAAAAACAAAAAAAAAACATGGTTACTGTATTTTTACTATATTAAAACCATGGTGAATTTCCATAAGTGTACATTATCCTGATCCAGACCTAATGACTTTTGAATAATTTATTATCAGTAATTTTCTAAAATCCTATTGTTCTACAAATATCAGATCAATAGCTGTCAGGAAAAGAAACACACCTGTAAACAGACATTTGTAGTTTACACAGCACATTGGTTCTATATTCTTTGTTGATCTTTATAATATACAATTGTAAATGGCTGAATGGCTTACAGTGTATCAAAAAGTAATATCATACCCACAAGATCATTAGCAGTAGCACTGTCTTATGGATGACAGTTTCCCTGTAAATGCATCAACGGCTCTTGTATAGCATTCGCTATGAAAATTATTAAGTGGCTGTTGTGGTGACGATTGACTGTATAATGGAGAACCTTTCTGTTAATATTTGTTTAATGCGTGTCGCTGAATCTGAAATATTTCTACAACAATAGCTATAATATTCTAAAATGTCTTTAGAAAGAATCTGGCGTGTTTTAGGAGCAAATAAATACTATTGTTGGTTATGAGAATTACATGAATTATGTAGGCTGTAGCACGCTGAGAAAACGTCGACACATCTTCAAACATTACGTGTAATATTTATAAATAAATGTCTAAAAACTATTTAGGGGCAATAAATAAAACACATGAACAGCAGTCTACACATGAAAAACTTAAAGAACAGTAGACTCTACGTGAACGCAGACCCTCTGCAAGGCAGTCATAATTACATTCGCAGGGGACTTGTGATCTTTTTAATTATTCTGCTCTTCATTTCTGTCCCACCATTCAAAATGCTCGAAACCCCATCTTTATAACCCCAGAAGGCTATAAATTATCTAACTTTGAGATGAGGGCGACAAGCAGATCTCTTTCATTTGCTGGCAAGAGATGTGCAGGAGATAATTGAATGGACCGTTCTCCGGCGAGAAAAAAGAAAGTACACTTGTTATCTTGTGAACTCTCAACATATAAGATAGGAATCTAGTGAATGTCAGCATGAAAGATGGAATTAACAAGAGATCTTTTTATTGTTCTGGAAGGTCATTAGGCTGCCAATTGGGTAATTATGGAAATGCTCTGAATGTTTTCCCCCTTCCGTTACAGGATCTGAGACCCTTCAATCAGCTCATCTCGTGGGAAAGTTCAGCCATAACTGCAAGTGTACCAGCAAAATCAAATTAGCCAAAGATATTTCATTAGTATTTATAGCCGGAGGCATTTGTTGAAGAGAGAAGTTGTGAGACTCAAATGGAAGAATTATTAGCTATAATGACAAGGGCCATAGCACACCTAAGACATACACTTGAGTAGACTTAATGAATTGAAGCCATTGATTGCATCGACTCTGGACGTTTTTTCGTGTTGGAAACACAGTGTTCAGTTAACATCATAATACACAACTCATTTTAATAATTCATCATGATACAATTCATGATGTCATCCAAATCTGTATATTGGAGGAACATCAGAAATACATTCGTTTTTTAGGATAAGGAAATCTATCAAACTGAATATGAATACATTTATAAATGAATAAATTGAAATATGAATAAATTATTTTTTTTAAATCTAAAATGGAAAATATAAGTTTGACTGTAAATAAAACTAAAGCTAAACTGATAGAAAAGTGACGACCTGCAGTGATGAGTTCATCGCACTTTTTATTTTACTTTGAATTGAATTACTAACACGCCGCGGCTTACAATAGAACAAGATGTTGATACTGGCCTAATGGTAGCCTACAATATTTTTACAGTGTGCAAAATTTATGTGAGAATTTGATTATTTTTAATACAAACAGAAAAGGGAATCGGAAATGACTACAACGATAACGTGTAACTTCAGTATAGCCAATTATAGCGAATTACTCACGCGAGATTATAGGAGTACGGAGCTCACCATCAATATGTCTTGGAAGAGTCCCATGTGACACCACACTCAATAACTCAGTCATTTCACGCGGTGGCGGTGATTTTCTCAACCGCAGATTCTGACTGAATAACAAGCATTAAGGTAATTAGCTCTAAAGCTACGATGGATAAAGTGAGTGAAGCATCACTGGTAAATCTAACTGATTGAGATCAAGGGTTAGGAAGATAACACGTACAACAAATAAATCTTTTATAAAAGATCACAATTGTTTACCTATAGCCTAGTGCAGACACAATCTTATTTAATATTATTTAATAATAATTATTATTTAATAAGCTTTTTTATGTCTTTTAAATAACGATGAAACTAATTATAATAAATAGGCCTAATGAAAAGTTATGTAAATGACTTAAAACCACACCAGATTTTATGTTAATAGGCCTTATATCTATTCAACATAAAAAATATAGCATAATTGCATATCCAGTGGCAACTGGGAATACTTAAGGTGTAAATTTAACGTGTTCCTCTCGGTGAGAGCAGAATGCAGGCTACTTATAGCTACAACTAGACGTAAAAAAGAGAGATGCTGAATGAACTTGCGTTACGCAGGAAGTTCGTACTAGTAAGTTAAGACAAAACCCAAATAACACCCTCTCATCGTGCTAATGTGCTACTTCAGTCTTCATCTAAATAACAATGAAACGTACAAACCGAGTAACATCACACATGCTTAACTAGGCGCATTGGCATGTTAATCTGGCTGAAGGTGTCATTTTTGCACCCATCCTCGACATCATGAGCCAATACAACCACATCAAACATAGAGCAATATTAAAAGAACAATTTGTAAAATGAACTAAAAACATATAGGCTACTACGTTCATAAGAGTTCAGTAAAAATAAATAAATAAAATTGAAATGCAGCTAATGCTTGATACCAATTTAAAACGACAAACAAGCAGAAATGTTAAGTAATGAAGTTTTATTGCAGAGATCCACCGTACTGGTAGACAACGGTCTTTTTTAACAATTAACACCAGAATTCATTTATGTTTGAGAAAATGAGTTAGGATTTTGTGGCATTTACTTACGTGCAGCCAGTTTAATCCTACTTCCAGCTACAGAAAGATAAAAATGATCATCTTCAGGACAATAAAATAAGCATTATACATTACACGATACATTTGAATTTATTGGAACTCTGTATTTTGTGTGGAACAACATTTGTTCAAGGAAATGTATTAAATGAGAAAATTAAACATCTTACATCACAAATAATTCATACAACAGCTCTGTGTAAAATACAAATATAAAATAATAACAGTAATTCAATGTTCATTTTCAAAAGCACATTGTTTTGACGCCCTCCTTTTTTATTCAGAGATGATTGCTTAAATCTCGGTTATTAGTTCATTATTTTTCGAACAGTGTTTTGATTCCGTTGTCATTTACTATTTCGTATACCTACGGAATTATGTTATGTTCAACTGAATTTGCGGAGCATAACACTGATTTTCTGGTTTGGCTGTAATGGTGGGAGCCTGCAGGATGATACTACAAAGGGGACTGTTAAAAATGAGCTGGATCATATTGTTTGACAGAAAGTTGCAGGTTGATAGAGTGGATTCTTCAAGAGGGTGAAAATGGTGAATTCAGAGAGAAAAACGGAGATCCTGCCTTCTGGTGGGTATAGCCTTGGGGAATCACGGTGTCGACCGTAGAAAATCCAATTAAGGATTGCATTTAAATGAAAAGTCATTTTTTAACAAGAGTATGACGTGGACACTTCCCTTGTAGATGAGAGGAACAGTTTTCCTGCAAATGGCTCCTTTTTATTAAATCTGACATGCTGATAATGCGGAGTTGATGTAAAATAATTGGCACAATAACCGTAATTAAAAGCGCACTAACAAAGCCATTAATTTATTACAGTTGTACAAGCTTGCCCCTAACTGTGCTTACATAATAAAATGACTCGTTTTTACACGACCAGTTTTGCAAAAGATGAGACGCTTTCAAAATTTGATTACAACGAAGTACAGAATCTTTATTAGTTTATTATTATTATTCTTATACATTACACATGTTAATGGCCAAACAATGTAATTTGCTGTACATACAAGCAACATGTCAAATCAAACACCCAGTCTGTCGATTTAGATAAAGTACGACTCAAGCAGGCTACTAATAAGACATTTTATACAAAATAAAAAAATAAATAAAATGATTAAAAACAATATTGACAAGAATTATATTTTTTATTTAATAAGATCTTGCAATGTCCTATCCATTAATGCATTAGGCATCTATTTGTTTAAGCCTGTGCAGCATTGATATACCCTTCAAATGCGAAGCATCCTCCTAGTTCAAGTTCAGTTTTCATCTGGGTTACATCCTTTCCTCTGCAGATCCCCTCTCCCCTGAATGGACACATTTTCCATTACGCCCTTCAATTTTCCCTTCTATCTCTTTTATTTCAGCGATTTAATTAGGCATAAATTCGATCCTGCTTTGCTATTTGTGAGCTATTTGTTTCTGACCTTGCTGGGTAATCACATTCAGCCACTGTATCCGCACCGTCACCTGCTATGCCTGCGTCTCCTAATAGGTTCATGCTGGAAAGAGTTAGCTTATTATTCTAAAAGGTTTTGTCGGGTTAAGCCGTGCATGTGTGCTTAAATGTACATTTCATTAACAAACTGCGAAGGTATAAAGCCGGATTTATGGAGCTTCAAAAGATCACAGAGAGGACGAATTTGATCTCCTTTTGGGCGATATCATCCACGATGTCTTTCAGTGCGCACTGACTCGAGATATATGGTCTTTTACATTTTGAGCCGCTGACAAAACCCTTTATCATTCTGCAACATGCAGCTCTAAAACGCACGCGAACAACCGGCCAGCATGCGTTTATATTTAGAATTAAACAACAGCATACACAATTACGATCTAAAGCAATAAATCAGCAAATGTTTGGAGTTTGTAGAACTGTTTTTTAAGGACTCCTATAATATTCCTCAAAATATTTATCTACTGAAGTAACAAAGACATGTGTAAAAATTATTAAACGAATGCGTAATGAGCAGAAAAAAAATATTTTCAAAAGCAAATATTTGCTTTAGGCAGCGTTAAAGGTGCTCCGACTTCATCCTCTAAGTAGCCCGTATTGATAAACGGGACATCACACGGGCCACTGTCTTCTTGCCTGAGCTCTTCAATACCATTATTAACGACATGATTCAATTAATCTCATTCATTCACCATGCAAAAACAGCTTCAAAGATGTAGCACAAGCAAGCGTTCCTCGGAGAATTGTTAGGATGGTAAGCAGGCTAAAGGTAAAGGTCGAGGTGAAAGGTGGCGGCCTATTTGAGATTAAATGTTTAGATTAAATGTCATGCAACAAAAACAAGTGTACTGAAAATATAATAGATTGCAACCCCTATTTAATTAACTTCCTAAATATACTTTATACCAAAAAACAGTAGGCTATATAATTATTTTATACCAAGCAATAATAAATTATGTATTATTATTATTGTTATTATTATTATTACTGGCAATAATTTAACAATAACTAATTGGTTGTAGGCTATNGTTATTATTATTATCACTGGCAATAATTTAACAATAACTAATTGGTTGTAGGCTATTAGGCTAGAAACAAATTTGGCTGTTTTGAAAGCAGTGCTGCAAAACCTGGACCAAAATACAGAGATAAGCGATTCACTGAAGAAATATAGACTATAGAGCTTAACAATTTGCTTTCGCAAGTTTTCTCTGTTACGAAATTGATATAGCTAGCCTATTTTGTAAGCTCTAATAGAATGAGGGTGAGAATAATTGATTCGAGCGTCAATTACATAAGCCTTTATTTTCATTACAGCTGGGCAGATATTCCTAGCTGTAGATCGATAAAACGTTATATTACTTGTGGTTAAATAAGAGATGAAACTAAACACGCGAAACATTATTTTGTGTGCATCGGCAAAAAAGGGACAATCACATCAGTGTTTAATCTCTGAAATATTAGGCTATAAGATACAAGAGCATCCAAGTACAAACCACAAATAAAACGGTATTAAACCTTGCAGTTCCTATGAAGCACACCGAGAAGCGTTCTCACACACGATCCAGGAAATGTTAAAAGAGTTTACATATTCCCTNCATGAAGCACACCGAGAAGCGTTTTCTCACACGATCCAGGAAATGTTAAAAGAGTTTACATATTCCCTCTCCGCTTTCTTTTTCTTGGGAATATCCCACATGCGTCGCTCACCTGTGCGCGTGTGAATGGCTCCTATGCATTTACCCGCGCGCTCATTTCCTACTTAATTCATATGTTAACACGAGCAATGATGAGGGTCGTTAGCACCTCTACAAAGATCTTTATTTAGAGATTTCCATTGTTTTTGTACTTATTTCACACGCTACAAAATCAGTTGCTACGTCTACAGAAACACTCAAGTGTAGGCTAAGTCGGGTTTTTTTCCTCAAACTTAATTCTACTAAAATAATTTTAGTATAAAAGGTAGCTACAGTACGCTATTTAAAACTCTTCGCTTAATCATGCAGTATTCGAGCACACAATATAAATGACAAGAGATTCAATTAACTTAGCTGTAGACGTTTTCGTTCAGCAGCTTTCAATATAATTGGCCTAAAAAAAAAGTTAAGTTTGCGTTTAGCGCGGGCGAGTGAATGCACGTCAGCTCTGGAGATGATTTCAATCACGCAGGCCGATTTTCTCCCCTCCGCCACCGCTAAATGGTCTATGACGGACGAACAGAGGCGATGTTACTGTTGTTCCCTTTGTTGACAAATCCATGAAACAACTTCAGCTCAGCGGTATAACAGCGCGACCTCTGACGTCGGCGGGTCACGTGACGCGGCTGATAGTATATCTTTAAGTGAAAAGTAATCTATCAGACAGTCTTTAAAGCCTGCTTTTCAAAGCACGTGTCATCTTGACTCCTCGGTCCAAAACCACGCTTAAGTTTCGAGGAAATACAGCAGAAAGGAGACGAGGTGTAAAGAAGCCTTTGGACTGGAGAAATATTTTCTAAAGTTGAAGTTTTCCTGGCAGGCCGGGACTGACCTGCATTTATAGCCACCGGTCGTCATCTGATCTGACCGCTGCTCTTACCTTGCTTTGCTCCAGCTGTAAAGTGAGCGGTGATGACCCTGTCTGGAGGCACCAGTGCCAGCAACATGTCCGGTCAGACCGTGCTCACAGCTGACGATGTGGATATCGACGTGGTCGGGGAGGGCGACGAGGGGATGGAGCGGGACAGTGACTGCGAGAGCCAGTGCATGCAGGACCGGGGAGATGAGGTGGAGGAGATCGAGGTGAAGGAGCGCAGCGACAGTCCATGCGAGAGCGCCGGCGAGGGAGAGTCCAAGGGGGATGCTCAGGAGAGCTCCACCGGTTCCATGCAAAGCAAGCCCAAGAACAGCCTGGTGAAGCCGCCGTACTCCTACATCGCCCTCATCACCATGGCCATCCTCCAGAGCCCGCAGAAGAAGTTGACTCTCAGCGGAATCTGCGAGTTCATCAGCAACCGCTTCCCTTACTACCGGGAGAAGTTCCCGGCCTGGCAAAACTCCATTCGCCATAACTTGTCCCTCAACGACTGCTTCGTCAAGATCCCACGAGAACCGGGCAACCCGGGCAAAGGCAACTACTGGACCCTCGACCCCCAGTCGGAAGATATGTTCGACAACGGCAGCTTTCTGAGGAGAAGGAAACGCTTCAAGAGACACCAGCCGGACATTCTCAGGGACCAGACCGCCCTCATGATGCAGAGCTTTGGGGCGTACAGTATTGGGAATCCCTACGGACGCCACTACGGAATTCACCCGGCCGCGTACTCGCACCATGCAGCCGCCCTGCAGTACCCGTACATTCCCCCGGTGGGTCCGATGCTCCCTCCGGCGGTGCCTCTCTTGCCCTCCGCAGAACTGAACAGAAAAGCATTTAACTCTCAACTAAGTCCAAGTCTTCAGTTACAACTGAACAGCCTGAGCACCGCGTCAATCATCAAATCCGAGCCGTCCAGTCGACCATCGTTCAGCATAGAAAACATTATCGGGGTCTCCAGCAGCTCCACGAGCGCACAGACTTTCCTGCGGCCGCCCGTGACGGTGCAGTCCGCCTTACTGAGCGCACAGTCGCTGTCCTTATCCCGGACATCAGCTGCCATCGCGCCAATTCTCAGCGTCCCGTCAAATATCATCTCCGGACAATTTTTACCGACAGCGTCCACAGCAGCGGTATCTAAATGGCCTTCTCAATGATAATCAAACTATTTTTTAGACATATATATATATATATATTTTAAAGACGATACAGCACGAACTATAGGCAGCACTGGACAATTCGTCCGCCCCAATGTAGCCATGTAAAGACTTTTGAGAAAAAAAGAAAATTCATAATCAAAAAGGAATGCTTTCAGTACAGGTAATGTTTGTAAATATTTGTACAAAGAAATTAATTTACATGTTTTTCTTTCTTATTTCATTTCGTTGTTTAAAATTATAGCTGAGTGAGCCTTATTTTCCCGTAATATTTTGTTTTCATTCTGAAAGAAGTGATTTCACGAACAATGTTTTTTCTTTGTTTTCCAATATCAAATATTAAACTGTTCTTATTGAAAGACTGAAGAAGTATGTTTATAAAATTTAAATATATGTATTCTATGTAGCTATATTGTGTTGTAAATCAACTTCATTTGTTAATAAATATGAAAACAATCCAATGCATCTCAGGCACAACTGACTTTATTAAACCAATAGATGATTTCTAAAATTAGGCTACAGGAATGTAACCGATAAATTACTATTTTACTTAGCCTATTTATGTGTTTATGTAAGGCCTATTAAATGTAGCATTTTCATCAACAGAAGAAATTTTAAAACAAACATTTTCAGTTATGAGTGTTATAACATAAACGATACCCCTTGATTATATTTTTTTTAATTTGCGATTAAGTCATTTTGAAATGGTGTATTATGGTGTATTATTCAGCGGTCCTTTTTTAAAATTAATAATAGGATATTTTAATTCAAAATGACATATTTAAAAAAAACACTGTACATAAGAAAAAAATATTTTATCTTTTTGTGAATACAACACTAGACAATAATTTCAACGGATCAGCATCTGTTTCAGGCTGAAAACCACCATCACAAACGGTTTCAGCCGTCCTTAAACTATGCATTAAAGACAACCTTCTACAGAAATAATATACTAACAATTACTGCAATAAGTTTATTAATTATAAATTAAAATAAACCTACTTAATCCCACCCTTTCGACAATGCAGGTTACAAAAATAGCAACATTCTTTCCAAATAAAAAGGTTAATAGCCGTCGAGAACTGCCGTATCCACTTACAAGTGAAAATGAAGTGCGACCTAAAAATGTTTGGGAAGTTGTTCTTATTAAAGCAACACTCTTTCACAGTTGTGTCTAGCTAATCAGTTCTACTCAAACAGCAAATGGTGGATGGTGTGTGGCGCACAAGAGTTAGGGCTATATTTAAGTGATACCCATGGGAAAAGAAAAGGAGCCGCTTCTTGAATTCACTTTCAGGCTAAAGACGCTGCTGAGACTGATCTTCTGAAAGCCACTCTAACAGGGCCTTCCACAACTGTCTCCGTATTCCTTAAAATGGGATAAATGGTTGTAAGCACATTGTTCTGATGCCTTCTGTCAGTGGACTTCGACAACATATTCAGTAGATGATTTATTGCTGCGTTGCTCTGTTAAAAATAAAGCCTTATTCAAATTAGCCAAAATTAGGTCGTTGCTGGTGTGTTTTGCTCTCAATGGTTATGATATTTACTAACGGATTTGTAATCGCGCTCATACATAAAAGCCTATTTAAAAGCTATCCCAGCTTCAGATTGATCTACATTGTATTTATCACGTTTTTACCGAATATTTGGGCATTTAAAAAAACATAGATAGGCATGCTGGCTTAACAAAACATTTTAAAAGCACAGCATCCGACAAAACGTTTGTAAAATACACCGAGAAGATTATTAAGAAAATAAATTCGTTGTCACTCAGGCCTATAGGCTACAAAAACTAAAACATCGCCTCATTCTCTACCACATCAGATGATGTGATGATGATGATGATGTCTTAAGTGTATCACTAGATGGCGTTTACAGGAATAAATTACATAAATGAAACGACTGCTTTTGCTAATGGGTGCAAAATTTCGATGCATCTACAGTAACCGTGGTCCTGTCTCTAAAATAAACGTGTTTCTTTGCATCTGTCGCGAAGATAATGAACGCGCACGTGTTAGATGCTATTTGTTTTGGACTAGAGATACTGTGAAATTGTTTAGATTCAACGGGTTTTAATGAGGGATCTATTTCTAGGACGGCTGGTGGGAAAGAGTTGACTCTTTAACGAGTGCAAGGTTATAGCACATCCTGCTTTTTGCCTAGTCGCGAGCCTTGGATAGGCCTATTTTGCTATTATACAAAAATAAATAAATAATAAAAGATACGTTACACTATACAGATTTAATAATTATGAACATCATTGATCATTTAACTTGTTCAGTAAGAACAGTCGCGCCAACTGGAGTTTCAGCAACAGTAGGCTATCTTGAACATTTTGCTTCTTCAAGGCTGTTTATCCATTTACGTTCGGTCGCGTAACATTTAACAGACCTAAGACGTTTAACAACAACTGTTTTGTGAACTTTCTACTTTTCTTGGCGTGTGAAATATAAAGGAAAACCCCTTGCTGAGCATTTTGAAAGTGACAAGTGGTCGGACGCATTTCTGGGTAAACTAAACAACGCTTTGACCTTTGTGGATCCACCTGCTCTCCGCGCCACACAGGTGTAGAGTCCCCGTGTTCCCACCACCTAACCCAGTGCTTCACACTCATGTCTATGCCATGTTCAGTCTTCTATATCAAATGTTACATTAAAGATTGGTTTTTATAATTAGACATTATTCTCTAATCTTTCATAGATGGGCTTGGTTTCGCACAGCGAAATTCTGGGCAGCTTCTTTCGAACCTTGTTTTGACGTCAAAATTTTGTAAGCATATTAAATATATAAAATATATAGTATATATATAAATATATAAAAATAAATGTATAACTATATAACGAACAAACAAATAAATAAACAGATAAATAACAGTCTATACTTAAAAAAAAAAATGACAATGCATAAGCTACATGCAGGGCAATAAGGACCACTGACAAGCCCAGGTATCCTACCTCCCGGAGCATATCGCCAACAGTAAATGTGGATCCAGTGGTTACTAAATATTTAAAAGGGTGCAAAGACGAAGCAGTAAATGACAAAGATGGCAAACAGGGACATTAACATGTCATTGAGCTGAATGTGACTAATAGGCTCCTTACTGTAATGAAAGTGTCATTGCAAATCAGCACTTGTCCATGGTTATTATTTATAAATATTTGATGTCCCAACCACAAAGAAGCTGTCATATCCAGCAGCTCTTAAAATGAATGAAATGCTAACGATTACAACACTGCTCAGATAAAAGTTGAGGAGCTCAAGTAGGATTGTAAAGTGAGCAACATTTCAAAACTGACTTATGGACAATGATGAAAATGCTCCCAGACCTAAATTTGACTGACCCCTTCCTAAAATTAACCATGGTTTTATTATAGTAAAAATGAAGTAGCCTAACCATGTTTTTTTTTTGTTTTTTTTGGCGTATTGATTACTATTTGAACAACCACAGTTTTACTACAAATACCATGGTTAAACTAAGGTTAGTGTAGCAAAACCATGGTTAACCTGTTTTTTGTTTTTTTTTAGTTTAATTTGTAGTAAAACCATGGTTATTTTTCCTCAAGGACATCTAGAGGACTCACTAAATGCCTTAACAGTTAGGTCTATGACCTTACGTTATCAAAGGATTGATGGATAATCTCATTTATAAATCACACAAATAAATAATAAACTAACTAATTGCTTTTTCAATTAGAATAAAGTTATATTGGCTCTAATTGTCTAATCTAACTTTCCTTTCTGTAATTAAATAAAATCGTTAGGTTACCAAGGCAACAGACATAAGTAACGTAGCTGAAAGTCTACACTGTGAGCAAATTTTGAAATATTCCATTCCATTTAGTCGTTTGTGTTCCTTTAATGCGTTTTATAGATAAACAAAATACATGTTTGTGTAATTAAATTTTAAATGGTTCTAAAATAACTGTAATTTACAAATCAAAATAGTTATGGGATACATATTGCTACAAAGCTAACTGCCCTTATTTTGACCAGCAGCGATTTAGGCATTTTTGGGATAGAGTTGAACAGAAACACATCAGTTTTTACCCCCCATTTCTTCATAATTTCGTTCACAGCGTTGCTAATTAGGCAAAAGGCAGTTCATTCAGTGTCTTTACCTGGTGATGTTCCATAGATAAGTCCATTATTTGACCATTGCTTATTTATTCAGGATCATCATCTAGCAACATCTTTACTTTACTGCACTTCAATACTCTATTTAAGTCATAGCTTATTTACGACCAACATTTTCAAGTTTTGTTCAGACCATGGATCAAAATGACAAATCGGACCTTTACCGCCCAAACGCCAAACCTGTTCAATCACTTCAACCCACGTGTCCATCTATGATGTCATCACTAGGCGCCACTCCGCTGACGTATTGTTTCAGGAAGTGAATCTCAGCCGACCCGGTTCTCTTGGAAAGCATGAGCGATGCTGCAGATTTATGATTTTTAAATAAAAAGTCTTAAAGGCTACCAGACATGGAGAACTGGAGCCTTATCTCACTGTGCGTGCTGCTCGGTTTAACGTCGAGGTGGGCGGTGTCTTTTCATTCCTACTCAGGTTGGTTTTCAATGAACCACCGGCTTCTTTAGGATCGGTATATTGACACGTCAAAGCAAGCTGCAAGTGTTCGGAGCAACACATTCATCTGTAAATAAGCAAGATCAGCTCATCTAAAACGACAATCAAGGGGGACAAACATTATTCGTGAAAGAATGTTATACGTGATGAATATTGTACCTTATACATTTACGTTTTAATGAATAAATCACAATATTTTGCATGTCATTTAATGGAATAGGTGCAGGTAAACCGCCATTGTTTGGGGACTATGAAGCACAAAGACACTGGCAAGAAGTGACTTACAATCTACCTGTTCATGAATGGTTAGTCTCACATTCTTCTTTCTTGACCAAGTAAACCAATATTGGTGAAGCTCCCTCTCCTTACATATTGTAGAAATTAAATGTCACAGTATTTTATTTATAAGGCCAAAGCCTTATGTGAATGTGGCCTAACAGTTTTTTTTTTTATTTTGTTTTTTTTTCTCTCTCAAACTAGGTACTTCAATACTACACATAATGATTTGAACTACTGGGGTCTTGATTATCCTCCTCTGACAGCATATCACAGTCTGGTCTGTGCATATGTGTAAGTGTTCTTTTACCTGGTACAGCATCTATATATATATGTATATGTATGTATATGTATTATCAGTTGAACATAGCTTGATGATGATTGTGATTTTTTTCATTATGTTGTGTGTCTTTTTCTAGAGCAAAGCTGCTCAATCCTGAATGGGTGGAGTTGCATGCATCTAGAGGCTATGAAAGCCACTCACATAAGTTGTTCATGAGGGCCACAGGTAAGTATTGTTGTCAATAATTCATTATTTAAAATATTTTAGATGGCAGTCACAGTGTCATTTCTACCTCTGAAATGGAATAGTTCACCCAAAAATGAAAATTTTGTCATTAATTACTTACCCTCATGTCGTTCCAAACCCGTAAGACCTTCGTTCATCTTCGGAACACAAATTAAGGTATTTTTGATGGAATCTGAGAGCTTTCTGACCCTGCACAGACAAAAACGCAACTGAAATGCTCACAGACCCAGAAAAATAGTAAGGACATCGGTAAAACAGTCCATGTGACATCGGTGGCTCAACTTCAATTTTGCAAAGTACCACGACACATGAACACGCTTTCCCCAGATGTAATTAACGTAATCAGTGTTGTTTACGTTCAGGAGAAAGCATGCATATGCGTTGTGGAATAAAATGTTATTTTTGTTTTCTTTGTGCACAAAAAGTATTCTTGTAGCTTTGCAAAACTGAAGTTGAGCCACTGATGTCACATGGACTGTTTTACAGATGTCTTTGCTACCTTCTTGGAACATGTCAGTTGCATTGCTGTCTATGCAGGGTCAGAAAGCTCTCGGATTTCATCAAAAATATCTTAATTTGTGTTCCGAAGATGAACGAAGGTCTTACGGGTTTAGAACAACATGAGGGTGAGTAATTAATGACAGAATTTTCATTTTTGGGTGAATTATCTGATTTTGCAGAAATACTGGAATTATAACGGGTATTAATCCACCTACAAACTTCTGTTTTTATTATTTTAAAGTTATTTCTAAGTAAGCTTCCATGATGATAGTAATGGCGAATTCAGCAGGCTGGCCACAAACCTTTTTTAAAAATTATATTGATCATGTACTCTTGCAGAAATAAATATTATTATTATTTTAAAAATTAAAATATATGATTGTTCTGTGTATATAATTACTCAAATATGCTTGTAGTTCATGCACCATCTTGTGAAATCCATATATATATTATTGTTTTTGGGAAATTACTTATCTGACATTTTTAAAATAAAAATGTATAATATGTAAATATTAAAATGTAAATATATTAATTATTTTTTATAAGAGTTTGTTCAAATCGCTGCATTGAAGTACTCTGAATAATTTTTTTTTTTAACAGTTTACAGTCATATGGTTACATCTAGTTATAGTTAAATGATGTAAATCTCTGTAAATTAGGAGAAATATGTATACATTCATGCATATTAACCTTCCTCGTCCCAACAGTTCTTTTTACAGATATTTTGATCTACATTCCAGCAGTTTTGCTTTACTGCTTCTACTTTTGTGATGGATCTTCTAAACAAAAGGTAACTAAAAGACTATCTTTTAATTGGTATATTGTTCATTTGCATTAGTAATCATTAACATGCTTTGATTTGGTCAAAATGTACCATTTTGTTCTCGTAGGTTGCTGCAGCTTTCTGCATCCTTCTGTATCCAGGACTTATACTGATTGACTACGGTCATTTTCAGTATCCTTTAACTTTTACCTTAATTGCTATGGTATTTATTTATTATTATGGTATTTATTCATTTAAGCTACTCATTGGCATGTCAAGAACTTAAAATCTGAAAAGAACAGCATGTGCATAGTCTTTAACTTTAATTTCAGATATAACAGTGTGAGCCTGGGTCTGGCTCTATGGGGGATTTTGGCACTTGGTTTGGGCTGGGATTTGTTTGGTTCCTTGGCTTTCACTTTGGCTCTCAATTACAAGCAAATGGAATTGTATCACTCACTGCCTTTCTTCTGTTACCTCCTGGGCAAGTGCATCAAGCAGGGTTTGATTGGGAGAGGGTGAGTCTTTTGGGTTGTTGCACAAACATTGCACTTTCTTTCTTTTTTAAGTAGATTGCAATAATATGTTAAAATTGATTAATTGAGTTATTTAAGCAGACCTCTTGAAATACCAAAAGGTACCAAACCTAGTGTAGTAAAAGTAGGCCTGCCAATTGTTGAGACCAATTATTGGCTTTCGACAATATTTAAACATGTTAAATGGTGTGAGATTTATCAGTAGACACATATACAACAATCCCACATCAGTGATGGAGAAAAAGCTTCTCGACTTTATGTATTGTATTTTTTAACATTAAATTCAGCTTTAGCATATGAGACTTCTTTCAAAAAAAAAAATATTATTCTAAACTTTTGACCAGTAGTACTGTAGTTTTCATGGCTAAACCTGAATTATCACCAAATCTCAGTAATTATAAATTATGCATACAAGTGAAAAAGCCCTGTTAATGGAAAATCGCTCACAATTAAATAATACATTTGTTGACAATGCTAATTACACCTTTAGCTGCAAGTTTCATAGCCTGATTGCCTTATTTATGCCTCAAAATAACAAATCCTCATTCATCATTAGACTTTTTTTTTTATTATTATTTTATTATTCAATTTGACTTTGTATGCATTTCTACACCAGTCCTGCGGCGGTCTCAGTGCAAGCACTCTGCTCTTTGCTGTCTTGCATTTGTTGATTTAGTAACAATGTACCAAGGGCATTTGGAGGCAGATGCATTGGTGGATTAGTTTGCCTGGGACGAGACATGTCCAGATGACTCTCTGGCCATGCCTGACCCTCCCTGCTATGCCTGTGGGTGCAACTGTATATCTACAGCTGAGAGGTGTTAGTCGCTTCAGTATACAGTACACTGAAAAACTGTGAGAGCAGTAGTCAAGTGACCTGATTTATGACACATTAATTATGCAAAATATTTAAAATAGAGCAGACAATGTTATTCCTGGATGACACACAATTACTTAAAGGGATAGTTCACGCAAAAATAAAAATTCTGTAATTAAAGGGATAGTTCACCCCAAAATAAAAATTTGATGTTTATCAGCTTACCCCAAGGGCATCCAAGATGTAGGTGACGTTTTTTTCTTCATTAGATCCCATTTGGAGATTTTTAAGTCAAATCGTTAAACATAAAATTTTCATTTTGGGCTGAACTATCCCTTTAATTACTCACCTCATGTCATTCCAAACCTGTAAGACCTTCGTTCATCCGAATATGAACGAAGGTCTTCCGGGTTTGGAACGACATGAAGGTGAGTAATTAATGACAGAATTTTCATTTTTGGGTGAACTATCCCTTTAATAAAAAATTTTTTTTAGATTTTAGCGTTTACAGAGTAAACTAAAAGATAATTGTATTTATACAATTGTAATTATATTGCTACATTTTTGTGTACCCAGATTTTTTCATTTGATCAAGATCTCCATGACTGTACTGGTGACCTTTGCCCTCTGCTGGATGCCCTTTTTGTCCGACCCCAAACAACCTCTACAAGTTCTTCATCGCCTTTTTCCTGTTGGTCGGGGTTTGTTTGAGGTAATTCACATAATTTATATGCAGCATCACAAAGCATTAATGGCAAACTCCTTCAAGTTAATCTAAATAGGTTCCTTTTTAATTCTCTTGAACCAATGCTTGGATAACTGAGATTATCTTGCCTTGAAAATTGAGAAATACCTGTTTACTATTCGCTAACATTCAGAACAGTATTTGCACAATTGGATATGGCGCTTTGAGCTTTACTGAAGTAAAACACTGAGGTCAAATTTATGTAAATCAAAATCAGTCATATTTATTGCTTAAGGAGTGAGTTTTAAACACATCATTACAACGTGATGCTTATTCGGCTCTGTTCTTGCCTGTTATAAAATTTCCAATGCAGGGTCGGCTTGGAAATGCCCTTGAAATCCTTATCCACATGCATTACATTTTTCTCTGTATGCATGCATAAATGCATAAATACACTGTTTCCAGAATCCTATGTAGATACATACAGTAAACTGTAAACAGTGTTCAATTTTGGATCTGTGATATTAATGCAAATGGAAGACTGACTTAATACACATCTAGCCAGTCAGATCGTCCTGTATTCATAGATTACCTCAATGAAACCCCTTGGGTACAGTACAGGATTTATCCTTTAGATCTGATTATTAAACAAGGGTCTCACGTTGAGTTTATTGGAAAACTAGAGCTGTGTCCTGTTCGTTGTCTAAAGCCTTTTGTAAGTCAATACTGAAATACATGGTGTACAAGTACTGCGGCTTGCTTTTGAAATGCACCCAAAAACCCTGTTGTCAAAGTAGCTGTGTTGTGAGAAGTAATTGAAAATTCTGCAGGGCTCAGGGCCCGGAATATATCATGCATTTGCCTGACATGAGGCTAACATAATACACAAGGTGTGAGTAATTCTAACCTAGAGCCTTGAGCATTTGTGACGGACGGAGCGCTAAGCGAGTCTTGGCTGTTGCTATCGTATACATCAGAGCATGGTAAAGCTAGGTGATATTTAGCTGATAGCTAAATCAGTGGGGGGTTTTTATCTGTAGAAAAAGTAAAATTGAAAAAAATAAATTAGTCACGACACTACAGGTAAAACCACTGTTGTCAATTTCGAGATTTTAAGCTAATTGTGCTTCCACAACATGTCTTCTTTCAGACTACTGAAAAGAAAACATACAAAATCCATATTTAAGTGTGAATTTTATTACACTTTATTCATTTACATTTGTAGATTTAATTTACAATACACATCTTTAAAGGCTGTTTTTGTGGGGTGGGTTCTGTGGTGGAAATTTATGCAAATTACGGTGTTTTTAATTAAATAATGCCTCGTTTGCAAATTTTAACATAACATTTCAGAAAACGTCTCATAAAACAGTTGTCTTAATGTACTGAGATTAATCAACTGGGCAGGTATAGATTTTTTTTTTTTCTTCTTTTTTTTTTTTTGGACCACACAATGAAAGTCAATGATTTGTCAATAAACCTCACTGATTTTCACTGTATAGACAAAAAAAAAACAAAAAAAAACACACGGACATTTTTCAAAGTGGGTCTCATCTTCAGCTGTAGTGTCCACTCGTCTTCACACAGCTGTGAAAGACGGCAGCTGTGTTTTCGAAGATTGAGCACTATGAAGAATTTCTCAGAAGCAGGGCTGAAACTTTCATAACATTTACTAATTCTGTTGTTGCACAACTGTTAAAGGCCACCAGTCTTTGAGGAATCACATGTCGGTACCCCAGCAGAAAGGTCAGCGGATCGGTTTCCTAAAGGGTGCAATTTGGTCTTCTGTATGTGGTAAAACCGCAGTCTTTGCAACCTCTGTGACATTATTAATGTCCTTGGTATGCATTAGGACAGTCATTTAACCCTGTGTCTATAAGTTTACAAATAAGTGCATAGCTTTTTTTGACATCACGGTTACTTGACGGGAAAATTAATGGGAGTGTAATACTTCACCCTTGCCCTTTGTACCAATGCCTCCCAAGAATGCCCACAGGAATTTTTATTGCGCTTTCAGTTGGGAAATGATTACGCTGAGTAATTTCACTTATGTGCTTTCTCTTCAAAAGCTACATTCCATTTAAAGATACTTACCTTATATGTCAATGCTAATTTTGTAAGCTTGATCATAAATTTGTGGTTATTCCAGAAAAGGGTATTTTCTTGAGCTGCAACATTATTGAAAACAAGCAAGAAAAAAATCCTTCACTTTAACCTTTGTTTCTAATTAATTTCATACACTATTTTTATGAAAAACTCAAAGCTGTAGGTCCAACAGTGCTGTTGCCATTTACTAAAACAAAAACTATTTTTAAAAGTTTTAGGAAATTGAAATAAAGCTGAAGTAAAATATAATATAAATATTAGATCATTAAATTAAAAATCAAACTTAAATTTTTTTTAACTGAAATTAAAAATATTGCCTTGGTAACTAACTGGACTAAATAAGTATTAAAGTTGAAATACTAAATTTACTAAAACTAAAACTTAAAAATAAAGTAAAAACCAAACGTTAAAATATAAAATATTAATAACAAAATATTATTTAATATTGTCATTAATTATAGTATAAAGCTAATGCTAAAATAACACACAGGCCTAATATAGCTTGGGATAAAAAATAAAAAAAACTTTGATCATTTTGGCATGATATTTTTATATTTTATAACAGAAAGTAAAAAAAAAAATAGTAAAAAAAAATATATATATATATATATATATATATAT
>SCHK01443381.1:0-15062 GCA_004124795.1 Poropuntius huangchuchieni
AAAAAAAAAGGATTCCCTGAGACACAAATCCCGCCAGATTTCACAGCAGTTGGTATAGAGGGAATTGTACATTTAACAAAAACTTCTGCATATAAACATCCAATCTCCACCCAAGTATAAACGCTCTTTATAAACATTAGCGCATTCTCATTGTGGGTGGCAGAGCTTTGCCAAAACCAATAACTTCGACAAGGCCATGTCTGCGCTCACAAAGACAACTTTGTGGAGCCGCAAGCTCCAAAATACCAGGCCTTTGTGTCTTTACAGACGGTGAAATTGTGCTGCCATTTTAAACCATTTATTTAATCCCCTAATTTGTATCAGGTGCAATTAGCTCTGTGACAGAAATGTATCACAGATGTGAGTTTGAACAGACCGAGAGAGTGTATTTAAAAAGCTGCCGTCTGTTAAAAGACAGAGAGAGATGCTGATGTGTGGAAACTGGAGGCATAGCACAGGACTTCTCTTTCTGTCTCTTTCACACACACTCGCCAAAAATGAGTCGCTTTCTATGAGGGTGTGAAGGTCAGTGTGTGTGTGTACGTTTTTGATATAGACGAACCAGAAAAACACAGAGGGGGAGAGGGGAGAGCAAAAATAAAAGAAATAAATGATGTGTTGTGGGGGGCAGCCAAGCGAGTTTGATACCATATGTGTGCATTTGACCGCACTTTAGAAAAGTTGCTGATTTTGTGCAAAAGGCCATCTGTACCGTTTCCCTGACCTTCAGCGGGGCTGAAACGGACGGTGAGCACTTAAATGTGTGTGTGTTCCAGTGCTCTTTAGTTCATCTATTCTGTGGTATTCACACTCTTTTTACATTCTCAACCTTTCAGTTCATCATCATTACTGGGTCTCTGCGCGAAAAGAAGAACGAGTCGTTCTAGTACAGAGGTTTTAAAACTGGCATCCCGGGTAAAAGCGTGTTTAAAAAAAACAACAAAAAAAAAACAACAGAATATTTTTACTATCACTAATGATAACCTAATCTTAAAATAAAAGTAGTAAATGAAAAACTATTAAATAATTGTGTAAAATAAAATAAAATACTAATTAGGTACACTGTAAAAAATAAAAGTTGACTTAACTTAAAAAAATTGAGGAAACTCGTTGCCTTAAAGTTATTAAGTAAATAATAATTTAAGTGTAAAGTTCGCTTAACTTATTTTTTTTTATTATTATGTACTTAATAATTTTAAGGCAACGGGTTTCCTCAATCTTTTTAAGTTAGGTCAACTTTTTACTTTTTACAGTGTAGGTAGAAAAAAAATAGAAATATTTTCCAATATTTTTACAGATAAAAATATTTAGCTGTCATAATATTTTAGAAAGGGGGTAAGAAAATATTTAGAAAAATTTCAAAACCAGTAGATTTTCTTTAATATTTCTTTATTTTTTTTACCCTAATGACTCCTAATTCTTTGCTATAATTTTGCATATTATGTCAAAATATACACAGTATTACTACTGTATATTGTATACTATTGTAAAATATACAAGTATTAGTTATCAGTAATCGACTGGAAATTTCTAATGTGTTTCTTATTTAATTTATACTATAAATAATCAAAAGCGTAATCATAATAAACATTACCATCCATTTTCTGCGCTAACGTGTGAAGGTAATCACTTTGGAATTTCATGACTGCGGAATTTCGGGATGGAAGGCATAACAAAAGATTATGATTGCAGTTTATGTGCCTCCAACGCAGATTAGAGGACGATGTTTACAGAATGACATCAAGAGGGTCTCATATCAGCATGGGCTGTGAAACCAGCGCGGCGTGACGGACCATGTAAAAAAACTTAATGGAATGTTGGCTCAGTGCTCGGAGGAATGGCACAGAGCATCTCCCTGTTAAAGGAAGGAAGGGAATAAAACATCCCATGTCAACATTCACAACTTTTTGCCAGTTGCGCTTGATGGGTTAATTAAATTTTTTTTACTAGCCATAAAAACTTCTTCCTAGCTATGAAACTGTACTGCATTAAATACATTTTTGGAAAATACTTTTTTTTTATTCTCTTTATTGATGGCCTTTAAGTCACTTGCAGGATAATACAATCTTGAAAAGTCTCCAGAAAAACTACACTGGTCTCAGAAATGTGAAGGTACATCATTTGGCAAAATACATGTATGTGTACTGTGTATATTTATTATGTAAATTATATAAATACACACACATACAGTAAATATTTTACAAATATTTACATTTATTTGCATGTATATATTTATATTCTTATATTATATATAAATATATTTATCATATGAACATAACATAACATAAATGAACGGGCAAATTATTATAATAGTAATTGACTAAAAAAATAGTTTCTTGCATTATGCCACCAAAATGAAAATGTAAGAATCAAAACCTTTTTTTTTGTTTGTTTTTTTTTAATGCAAGAAATTTCAAAACAAGAAGTGTCAAAAGAAATGTCAAAACAAGAAGTTCAGAAGGATTGTGTTTTTCTGGCACTTTTTGGACTTTGCCCTTCCTCAGAAACCCAGATTAAATCTGGACATGTTCTTTTACACCAGTCATTGTGTGACCAGTTTTCAGATGAAAAAAAAAAAAAATAGAGAGTGGACCAACAGTTCATCATAAACAAGTCGACACTGAGAAAATTGTTTTTATTGAATAGGGCTGGAGTGTGTGGCGCTCTCTCTCTCAATCCCCTCCCCGCGGGCAGGGAGAAAGACTTGACCCCGTGATTTACTTCCTGCTTCTCTAAAGCCGTTGTACTCCGTCAGTGCAGCCACACACACACACACACACACCTGAGAGCTCAAGGACAGAGCAAAAGGACTTTGCATCCACACACTCCACTTCCTGCCGTCTTTGATTCATGGCTTTCATGGCTGAATGCTTAACGACCTAACAGTGACAAGGCCAACGTCGAAATAGGGCCCTTTTTTATTTTACAGTCATACCTGAAGCTTTAATTCAATCCGTGAAATATGCTTTGATTAAAAAGCACTTTGTTAATAAATGACCACGATGTGTTTTCACTCTGTGTCATTGAAGTATTCTCCTTTAAAGGTGCACTTGGTGGAGTGTATTAGTGAGTCCCACTCGGCAGTGGACAGGCGGTGTCACGCTGATGTGGACGAGCTGGCCTACTTTGGAAAACACAGCGAAGGGGAGAGAGGAGCTTCTGAGGCCTGGGGTAACTCAAGCACATCTCTCGCTCTGTCTCTGTTCTTTCTCTTTCGCTGTATGGGTGAAAAAGGGGGCAGTGCCAGCGGGCACACTAGGGTGTCCAGGGGAAGGGGAGGGGGCCCCAGCTGCAGCGCTGCTTGGGAATGCTTTCTCGCTGTGAGCTGGAGAGCGCCAGCGAACCGGCATCCCGGCAGCCGTTGCCTCTGTGAGAGAGAGGGGCAAGAGGGGCAGACTCACTGGGGCCCCCCTACTGACTCCATACTGCTGGTGAACTAGGGCAGCAGAGGCAGAGACTCTACCCATCATGCCACAAGACAGTCGGTGAACTAGGACAAGGCTAGAAAGAACAGGCGTGCTGAAAAGCCAATGAGGGACTTCTTTTATTTGTTCCCAAGGACCAAATTTAACTTTTATCCACACCTGCCAATGCAGAGTGAACTGAGAAACTAAAAGACATCAAACTACATTTCACATGATTTTATTTTTTTTTTTAAAGTTAAAAAAAACTTATTTTATTAGGGATAAACAGCATATGTATATAATATATGTTTGAAAATTATATACACATACATATATCAAGACCTACACAGATATAATATATGCCTTAGTTTTTATGAAAAAATATAATAACAAAAATAAAAATAATAACAATTTTATTTTATATAATTTAGTACAATATAAATAATATTATTTTATACGATTTATGATAATATATGATCATATATTTTATATGATTTGTTTGATTATGGATTCTATTATGGATTTTAAGTCTTTTTGAATTATTTAGGTAATGTGATAGATAGATAGATACACACACACAGATAAATAGATATTGATATATAGAAATGGATGTAATAAGATACCAAAACCAATTTGACTTTTTTACTATTTGGGCAAGTGTTAATTTTGGAATCTATCAATTTCTCTACATAATCAATTCATGTAAAACAGCTGGAGCAGTTCCATTCTTGCGGTTATAGCAATTAATGTAAAATTAGGTTAATGTACCCATTCATTGGACAGATTCATTATAACACTTATTAAATCAATTTCAGAGATACTTCACACTTTTATAAAAGACTGAATCAATTGACCGATTACAATGCTAGCAAGAAGAGTGTGTAATTAACCTTTCATTTTTGTCTGGGCTAATTAAGGGACATTGTGCTATACATACATGCATGTGCATGTCTCTTTCTCAACCTTCTCGAATTGTTCTTTCTAATTACGTATTTATTGATTTTTTGGATTTCCGCCTGTCTCATATAACCGCTCTCAACGTAATCAACAACAATCAGAGCCATCGTTTCAGCCACTTGGTTGTAACGACGCCATCACTGGCCAGTCTCTCAAAGGGCTCCGCTCAAACGCTCTTGGATGGATTTCAGGGGCCTTCATTTATTAGTGATTGACGGTGAGCCGCTCTAGCGGGAAGGGTGCTGTAGCCGATTGATCGCTGTTTTCCAAAGGCCTGAACATGTGATCTAATGTTAAGTCAGTGTGCCAAAAGAAAAAAAAGGGGAACGGAGGAAAATGAAAGAGAAGGCGAGAAACAGAAAAATGTAATTGCTTTCTCCCAGACTCCTAGGACATGCTTTAGTCTTCAGAATGATACGGGCAGGTGTGCCATTATCTGAACACAAAATAGAAAATAAACTCCTTTAACGGGAATATGCCAGGTTAAAATGAATTTAAGCTCTATGGACAGCATCTGTGGCTTGCTGTTGATTATCACAGAAAATAATTTCCACTCTATTCTCTGTCTAAAAAAAAAAAAAACAATGTGTGTGTTTACAGAAATACACTAACAAAGGATGTCAATGGGGAAATCACACAGTAGTGGAATATACATCACAAATATACAATTATCTCAGTTCAAAGAGTATAGCAAGTCTTAAACGAGATATTCACATGCATGATATAATACAATCACTTACAAACTGTAGGGATAATGAATCTAAATTTTACTAAATCATTCTGATTGTCCTGAAATATTCTATTAACAGTTTTTTGCCTACTTTTGAATTATGCAGAAGTTAATACAACCTCAAAAAGAGGAAAATCAATTAATAAACATTTTTACCAAGTGATTTATGTGCTTTCTCAAAAACACAACTCACAGATGTTCAATGTACTTCCATTTTATGTATGTTACTGTAAACAAATGTTTGCAGTTTTTACAAAATGTTGTATTTACATTTTCTCAAGGAGAATCAACCTATGTATGACTAACTTGCGGTCCTCTTCATATTAAACTGGAATAGAAGAAAGTAATCTGTTCTGGTAAATCCCATCTTGATATCGCATCCTACACATATCCATCTACCTGAATTGCACCGGCACGTGCTACTATATCAGAAAGAGAGCAGGCTTTAGATGGGCAGGTTATCAAGTTTTATGAATTCTTATCAGCATCAAAAGTAAGATTTCCCAGTTGAGACGAGCCCAATCCTATTTCCAACACAACACAACTCTCAAACCGAGAGCAGTGGCTATCTCGTCTGTATAATTGACTCCATCTAATTCAGCAGAATGTCTAAGCCCTTCCACAGAGCCGTGGGGCTTTAGTCGTCCTCTCATCTGTCCTACCTGTGTCACTATTTAATCCTCTCGTTCCTTATGGCCAGACACAGCAGCTCTTTTAATTAGTGACCCAATTAAACCTTTTGCTGGTGTCAGCTCCCCTTTCTTCATTAAGAGCCAGATAGATAAGATGTCTCAAGCTGGAGTTCTAGGCTTCACTTAGTGACGAGTGCGGGCAGCCACACAGGAAATGCAGATTTATCAGATTAAATCACACACACACACACACACACACACACACACACACACGCACACACACACGCCGAGTCAGAGTGCAGGCTCAACTTCTGTGGAATACTACTCAATTTCTGTCTTAGTAGGGCTGTCACAATACCAAAAATGTAACAGTCCAGTGCATTTGGAACCAGAATCAAACATGTTGAGCTAATGAACACAACCATCTAGTTAAAAAAGTTAAAAAGTTGAGTATAATTCATGGTGTACAACTATGAAAATAATGAATGTAAGCAATAATATAATAGCATGATTAAAATTAACAAGTGAAATTTTTTATTTAATTTAAATTTAATTGATTCATTTTCATTTAAAGTAATCATTCAAGACAAGAGTTGATTGGTTGGTGTTTTAATGCTTTTTTGGCTACTTTTATGGAGAGTAACAAGTTGAAATGCTAAGAGAGCAATTTAAAAACAGGTTTGAGGTTTTTAATATTTGTTTTCGATAAAAATGGATTCGTAATTTAATTTCCTAAGTGAAATTAAACCAGCACAAATTCAAAAGAGAGATGAAAATAGGGAACAAATAAATATAATAAAAAATAAAATAAAATATATATACGAACATTTAACAGTTTTCTAACAACAGTTTTCAAGCAAACAATCCAAAAGCAAAGTACGAAAGTATGCAAATATTAAAATAAAAATACTACTAAAATTGAATAAATAAATATTGATATTGTAGTGCATGATTATTAACACATGAATGCTGATTTGATTCACTCTGGGTTTGACTGATAAGAAGCATACAATAAAATGTATCACGCAGTTGTTCTTTGTTACTTTGCTTTATTTTTAGTATTGTCTAATTAGTAATTAATACCGCCGTTTTATTTGCCACATTTAGTCAAGTCACATTTGGAACATTTAATCAAGAAAAAGGAGTTGTGTGGCATTCGTAAGCAGTCCAGCAGTGGATAAATGAGCCGCCTTGCCAGGAACTGCTGCCTCAGCACTTTCGACTAAGAGCTTGTGTTTCCCCGAACATGTTTTCTTTGATAGAGCGATAGATTATATATATGAGGGAGGGTTACAGTGGATGGACTCCAGATCACTGGTGCTAATCAATGTAATTAGCGGAGTCTGAAGCTGGCGACAAATCACTTTCATTTGTGCCAATTGATTCTGACCTTTTTGTAATTATGACTATCAATTGGGAGTCAAAAGGGAAAAGGGACTCCTTCCATTCCCACTTTCCATCGGTCATGCTGTGTGAGCCACATGGAGGCCTAAAAAAATTATTAATAATAAAAAAAAATGTTGGCACATCAATTTGATCAGAGTGCCAATGTTTCTGGGCAGAAGGAGTGTAAATTTCATTTAGCATATGTTCCTGGGGCACTGCTTCAACAAACAGGTGGTGGCAGAGATTCAAGGTGGGAATGTGCAGTTCAGACCAGGTAGGAATCCTCTCTCTTCCTGTTCTCATCAAAGCTCCTGGGGAAAGCCAGAAAGCTGGCTTGTTTTTATCTGTCTTTCATTGCATTCCCTCCAAAACTAATTTTAAGGAGAGCTGGTTCACAGACATACTTGTTGAACTCTAGCTTGTCATCATTATCTAACATGCATTGCAGACAGCACAGGAAAGTTAATAATGAGGCAGACGATTTTGTTCTCAACTTAAGATTTTCACTTGCTCTGCCAAAATTTTCACTGGCTGCACCATAAGTTACATAAAAAAAATCAATAAAAAAAATCAAGTAATTATTCAAGATAAACACAAAAAAGAAATTGGGCTTGTTTGTTGGTGTTTTAATGCCAGCATCTTTGTCTTTTTCATTCCAAATTTGTATAATTTGATTTGATTTGATTTTACCAGTAAGTCCCATTGAGATCAATGAACTGATTTACAACATACTATACACGTTTTCTTTAGATAAAAACTCTAAAATGGATTAATGATTGACAAAGAAAAAAATTATTTGAAAGTGTTTGCTGAGTAATATAATTTCCTAAGAGAACTTAAACTAGTCCAAAGGTAAGTGTATAGTACATAAACAAAACTACATTTTATTTTTAGCAATCTCTCTCTCTCTGTCTATATATATATAATTTTATTTATTTTTTTATTTTTTTTGCTAGAAATAATTTTTATACATTTCATTAAATGTTTTCTTCACATTAACAGATATAATTTTTTTTGTAGATGACATTTTTATGAGTGAACATAACCATATGCAAATGACATCAGAAAAAAAAATAAATAAAAAAAGTGTATAACCATGACAGAATAAAACAGATTCTCCCACCGAAACTAAACCACAAGTGAACTTCTCAGTCTGCAGGTCTTTAATTGCTCGGAAGAGCCCACTGTCAGGCCTTCAGGCAGATGAGGGACCATGCAAATCACTTCACCTCTCACCTGAACCTCCTGCTAACAAGACGCATGTGGCCAGTCAACTTCCTCTGTGATGGCTACACATGGCGGTCTTCATTAATACCGGCAAAATGTATCTCTCTGAGGTCATCCTTCATTATGCATTTCTCCAATAGCACGGTGCAAAATAATGGCCTGCCATATTTCAAGAAAGCACTGGGGCAAATCCTCTCTAATACAACACCAAAATAAGCACTGGACCTCCGGCGTTCCCGTTTACGCATGCTGTGCTGAAATATTATACTTTGCGATGATCGATCAAAGGTACATTGCTGATTCCAGAGTATAAAAAGGCATATACTGATGGCTAACAGCATAACCCCTTGGTATAAGTAGGACCATCTGTCACCGGTCACCAAACACAGGCACGGGACTAGAGAGTGCCAGGAGCCTTTCTGCTAATGCTGCACTTTCCACAGTGATCCCGGCCAAAGCTGTGACAGACACTTCGCTCAAAACATTCTCCCTGAAGCACTCTCGTCCATGCAAAGAGAAGAACATCTCATTAGAAGGCAGGAACTAAGAGCGAGAGCGGTATCAACGGCGTGTATGTCATTAAACATTACATGCCTCCAGATGAAGCACAGCCTGGCTTTTTACAGGAGACCGAAGTACTGTGATGTTACGGCCAATGATCTGTCCATTCAGGTAAGAAGGGAGTATGTAAATGAGCTTCAGTGGCTGAGAGGATTCAGCTTCACCCGTGGAATGTAGACTACAGGGGTCTTTGTTTATGGGTAATAACTGTGCAATTTGTGTGTTTATGGCTGCACATAATGCAGGCAATTTGACTGAAAGGGTTCGGAGTAATTTAGTGAGTTGTCAAAACATGCTGTAATAATCAAAGCTTTGCCATTTGATGTTTAGGACTGGATTATGGCTGATGAGTGTACTGTGCGAACCAAGTGAGGTAACGCCAAATCAAAGTTCAGCGGCCACTTTAGAACGTTAAAAATACTTTAGTGAAGATACTACAAAACAAAGGGGAAATAAAAGACTTTTTATGCGAGTCAGGGATTCAATGCACCTCTCAACACAAGCATTGGGCACTGCTTTGACCTCCACATGAAAAGCGTTGCAGATAGTGTCACAAAAAGCAATTTTGCAAGGTGCAAACAGGCAAAGCGGTGAAAGCAAATGAAAGAGGAAACACGTATTTGAGCTTAGAACCAAAGTCTCGTTGATCGCTTTGATACACCACAGAGAGGTGAAAAAAGTGAGACTTTGTCTCTGAGCTTCACGTATTCAGATACACACAGGATCAATTTCTTTTCTATGACAAACTATGACAAATGAAATGTTTAGTAATCGTTAGTCAAGTCAACTACAATATTAATATAAATATTAATAAATTAAATTACAAAACATAACATTCAGGTAATTCTCAATTAACTGTAATTTACAGATAAAATAATAAATATATTAATAAAATAAATAAATATTTCATTTAAAAATTTAATAATTTAAGCATAAATTTACAATTAGTGGCTTTCTTGGAAATTTTATTTCATTAAATCTATCTGCTAT
Organism: Poropuntius huangchuchieni; assembly: GCA_004124795.1. Classification (NCBI taxonomy): domain Eukaryota; kingdom Metazoa; phylum Chordata; class Actinopteri; order Cypriniformes; family Cyprinidae; genus Poropuntius; species Poropuntius huangchuchieni. Next base: position 9,888 of record SCHK01443381.1, read on the forward strand.
TATCTGGTGCTTTTTATTTTGTAGTTTTATTTTTAAGATAAACTGAAAAGTTTGATCCAAATGATTTGTTTTATGAAGTTGGATGGTGTTAACATGAATCTTGAAAAGCCTTTGAATCAACTCTCACTTATCTGAAACAACAAAATAATATGTTCTCACTGAATAACACTGTTTATGGCCGTGGGCTGTCAATCATTAAGATCAGAGCAGCTTTCAATATTGGAGGTGACTGTGACCTTCATGACAGATGTCCACTCCCATCATCCTCAGCGGCAGTGATGGCACAGGAACAACAGGAAGTTCTCAAGGTTACGTTATTCCTTGAAGCCTCCGCAATCACATTTCCAACCATTGCGTGTTAGCTCTAAACCCTTTTCACACTTCGGTTCCGCTAAATCAAGCATGACAAATAAAAACAGATATATAAACATGGTACCTCAGTCAGGATGAAGTCAATTGAGAAAATGGCAGGAGTGTGTGTATGCGTGTGTTTGGTTAAGCAGTGACATATTCAACCTCTGGGCGAAATTGGCGAGAAAGATGACAGCGGCGTGGAGTTTAATAAAGCATGAGAATGGCAGAGTCTGAATCTCGTCATTAAGTTAATGCATTAGATATGATCACACCGTAACCCTCCCCCTCTTTCAATTTCCAGGTTCTCAGCCAAGAGGAAATCACATTCATAATTATCACCACATTAACCTCTAACCGCCCTATTCACACCCTTCATTTGAATTTATTTAGATGTGGACTATTTTACGATGCCTTTAGAGTCACTCACGGCTGCACACATCACATAACAAAATGAGCTGACATACCCATAACGCCATGCATGCATAAAAAATAGCATCTTGGGATGGTAAAAGTACACAGTATATACACTGTGCATACGCACCAGTCTTAAAAATTGAATGAGTCAAACAACATTTAAAAGAAATCCACTCATGATGCATAAAAAAAAAAATCGCAACAAGGGATGTCAAAAGTACTAGTATTGGCATTAATCAAACAACTCCTAAGTAATTTAAAATTTGAATTATTTATATAAACTACTTGATTTATCATTTAATATATTTCTGTGGTCTTTATTANAAATCGCAACAAGGGATGTCAAAAGTGCTAGTATTGGCATTAATCAAACAACTCCTAAGTAAGTACTTGATTTATCATTTAATATATTTCTGTGGTCTTTATTATTACAGACCATTTACTCAAATTAATACTGAAAATGCAAAGTATACTTCAATGTGTTAATATTTGAATTAATATTTCTCTTCAATAATAATGGGAAGCACTTCAGTTTAGGGACCAATTCTCACTATTAAGTACAGTAGCTGCTTATTGGCATGTATATTACTAACATATTAGCTGTTTGTGAGCAGTTATAAAGCACATGCCTTATTCTGCATGACCATCTTTTAGATGTCTTAATCCTACCCCATACTTAAACCTAACATCTACCTTGCTAACTACTAATAAGCAGCAAATTAGTAGTTTGCTGAGGTAAAAGTCTTAGTTAATGGTTAATTAACAGTGAGAAAATAATATGGTGTTCAATACTGTAGCATATAAGTTACTATTATGTTGGTTTCAATATTGTTGATGAAATTTAACTGGTGTAAATAAAACACTACTACAATGTGACAATTATTTAAGTGACAACTAGAGTAAAAACCCTTAAAATACATTTTAATGAAGTCACAATCAAAATACTGATCAACAAGAGAGCCTGGGCAATGTAAGAATTGCGCAAATATGAGTTTTAGTCTTTCTTTTTGAGCCCTTGGTGCCACTAAACGGCAGCCCTTCTCACCAGCTCGCCCGCATGTCTGTGAGAAAACAGAAAGAGGCCTGACTGTTTTTCCAAACTGCCTGTTTAATTAGAATGTGCACAATGAAACCGAAAATGAGGCATTAATTGATTCCCACCTAGCTGGTAATGACTCGTTTCCCTGTGTATTGTGCTGCTGTTTGGATCCTCCTAATGATGTGTGTGTGGTAATTAGATAGGAAGTGATGGGAAGCCAAACACAAACACACACCCAGCCTCTCAATCTCTGCTGGCCGTCCTCTCCCGCTCGCGTCTTTCTGCACTCTCTCATTTGACACATAGCGCCCAAAAACAGCTGCAGCATTGAGATGCAAAATGAAAATGGATTTCTAAATGCAGAGGGTAAACATGTGAGAGGGCCGGGCTAAATCTGGAGATGTTTATTACCTCAGAATGATAAAGATTGTAATTATCAACCCCTTGATCCAGACAGACGTGTTTGGGACGCTACATTTAAAGTCCTAGAATCCCAGCGTATGGAGCATGTGAAGACAATGTTTTCAAAAATCACTTCATCTTGGATGTACCTGTTACAGAAAGCTCATTTGAAAGAGTAAAAAGACTTTAATTTACAGTTAAATATACTTAAAAGAGTCAAATAATGGGGGCTACAAGTACTCAATGGTATAAACCAATTGAGTCATGTATTTTCACCCTAAGGTCAGTAAAGTTTTTTGTGCCAAAACACAATTAAGATGTATTCCTTGTGACAGACCCTTAGAATTAAACATGTCATTGTAAATGTCTATTTTGTATGTGAAATTAAAAACTTCACTGCATGTACTCGCTTCCAATTTAGGTTCTGAATGAAAAAAGGAAATGCTGTCATCATTTGTTCACCCTCATGTCATTTCAAACGTGTCAGACTTTTGCAGAGCACAAAAGAAGATACTTTGAAGAACTGTTTTTGTCCATAAAATGAAAGTCAGAACAACATTGGACCCCATTGACTTTTTTTGTATGTACAAACAACATTGACACTCCTCAAATTATTTTCAATTGTTTTCAACAGATGAAAGAAAGACTCAAGGGTGAGCAAATGACAGAACTTCCATTTTTTGGTTCAACTATCCTTTTAAAAAACTGTTAAGATCAGACTGAAATGATCTTGGAAAAAAGAAAGTAAGTTTCTGAACAGCAGTAACTTTGTGCATGTGTTCAAACGCATTCATCTGTCTGATGTCGGACAACTGCAGAGGAACAAAACAAGCTATTTTACAGCTTAGTCTGAAGAAACTGTGAGTTCTAAAAGCTACAATATGTTTTCATAGTACAACCAGCTCTTTCATCTCAAAAGATCAAGGCAAGAAATTTGATTCCTCAAGATATGACCACTAAAACTAATGGGTTTCAACTTCTTAAAAGTTTTAGAAGAATGGTCCAGGGCACATTTCTAAGGTGAAGTGTAAGAATAACTTTAATAATACAAGAGAGTCCTGACAATTTCTGTCCCACAATGCTCATAAATGATTGGTTTCACTTCTATCTTTCTGAGTCGACTCATTTTGAGACTCCAGTAGTCTCTGGAAAGCAGAGAGGACTTGTGGTTTTATACTCAAGAGGAACGTGAGATGGATCACTCTTGACGAGATAATGGCTTTTAATGGCATCTTCTGACATTAGGACCCAGCTGTGAATGTATGCAGACAGGTTTCACTGCTCCGAGAGCGACAATTACAAGCTTAAAGACTTTATGAATGCAACTAATCAAAGGGAGTGCTTCAAAATATCAGTTAAATTCGCACACGTGCATAAAAGCGATGTTGTGTGTTATGAGATGAGGGCCTGTATTTTTATGCAAGCGTGCGTGTGTGTGTGTGTGTGGCATGCCTGATAAGGGCGGCCAGTAATGACACGGCGTTCCCGAGAGCATGGCAGGCTTCATAACACAATATGCCGTTCGTATTTGCCCTGATTTGCATCTAGATTGCTTTAATTATAAGTAAAAGTCAACTTTCGTCTCTGTGACAGAAGCAGGCTGAATCGATTGGTAGGCGTGAATAATGGCAAAAGTCAAAGCGCGACTCGCTATCAAAACATCGCCGCCGTATTAATCAGGATCGCCAACATGTTTCCTTTCCCCGCTCCCGGAAGACACGCAACTTCAGCGGTATGAAATGAGAACGTCTCTCAGAATAGTTCATTAAGGAAACATCGTTTTCCTTTCCTCCATATTCATATCCTACAGAAATGAACAGCAAATGAACAGCGAGGTTCATTACAGCTAGAGAAGCCAGTGATTTTTAAACACTCTTTCTTTTGTACAACTCTTATGACTATGCAATTCTGCTCGGTTTAATCATGAAGTTTCGGGGAGGTGCTGGAAACTTTTGAGATGAGAGAGAGAAAAGCAAAAAAGACCACGGCTTGGGGAAGAACAACTAAATAATTCAGCTTTAAGTTGGAGGAGACATCCAGCCATCACTGTCCAAAACTTTCAACTGTAACCCGGCGCTCGTTCCTGCTGCTGTCGTCACAAGGTCAGAGAGAAGTAATGGTGGCTAAACACTATTCTTCACACAGCCACAGACTTCAAGCCTGGCCAGTTTAAAGGACAGCGATGAGATTTTTCAACTACAGCTCTGTTTGTCACAGCGGTGACGTGCTGCCGGACGCTAGCGTCTTTCATCTTGATGTTTTGGTCGATACAGAGTCATTTGAGACAGTGTCAAGCGTCTCACAAAGCGAAAATGGCTTTTTTTTTGACGGCGGGACAAGTTCATACTTCTAAAAGCTTTAAAAGTCCATAGACTTAGCAATTTTAATGAAAAGAAGAGAGAGAAATTTACATACAAACAGGACCACACATGCAGACTTAGAATGAAATGAAGGGGTTCTCTTTTAGTTCAGTAATTAGATCCAAATGCCTTCAAAACTTTATGCCAAAATGTGTCACAATAACTTCCAAGTCATGCATCAATTTGGAGAAATAGGAGGGTTAAAGTACTGGTTTTGGCAAAGCTACTTTAGAGGTACAAGCAAAGCAATTTCAAAAACAGTGACAACAACACAACATTACACACTGATGACACTGACATTTACGGAAATATCTTTTTGTTTCATTGTAGAGAGTTAATTTTGTGATTAATAAAGACTTATCCTTTGAGCCTAAATTTGGTTAATTGTGCGTCTAATTTTGTTGATTCCCTTTGAGCCAGGGGTCGTAACAAAAACACACACAAACAAAATGAATGAATCGTTTGAAGCAGTTAATTTCAATGAAGTTTGAAGTTTGTATGTTTTTTGGTTTGTTTGTTTTGAAGGAAATTAATTCTTTTATTCAGCAAGGATGAATAACTTGTATTGTTGCAAATTAATGCTATACTTTTGAACTTTCTATTCAT
>SCHK01443382.1:2534-14287 GCA_004124795.1 Poropuntius huangchuchieni
AAACCATATAGGTTTGATATCTCTTTAAATGTCCATTGGTTCTGTAGTTAGATCATTATATTTTGCTTTGAAATGCAGTCTAAAAACAGTTTGCTAGGTTCAGGAGCTCTGACTCTGGACTGCTCAGGTGCACTGTTTGTCTTTGTTCTCATCTGCACCAATCAGTGATCAGAAGATTCTATAAAATATGCAGCAGCTTTTGGAGTTTTAATCAGAGTGAAAGTTTGTCAGAGATTACTTCAGTTAAAGCGCCAGTAAAGCAGCTTAAATATACTAATATTTACCATACACACACAATATTTGAATACAGCTACAGAAAATGCCCAAACTCATGTATAATCAAGATGTTTCATTTATATGCTTCATTTATACGGTGTGAACATGACGGCTGACTGCTTTATTTGAATATGACGCTGAAGTCACAGTGAATGGGAGTCTAGTGCTGGCATTAACATTCTGCTCTGACTTTGTCTCCACCTCCTCTCTTTCTCCTTTTGTCTCTCGTCTCTTTGTTTGCCATTCAGGACAGAAGCTTCATTGCATTACATACTGTGTTAATGCTGCCACAGCACAAATTCTGAAAGCGAGAGTGACGGGAAGAAAGAGGTCACCTCTACACACCCTCCCTTAGTTCATAGAATAGTTCACCCAAAATGAAAACTGTCATTATTTACTTACCCTTGTGTCATTACAAACCAATATGAGTTTCTTCCTTCTTAAAAAGAGAAATTTTAAAGAATATCATGGCCACTGAATTTTCTGTCTGACAAGTCCTCAAAATTTATTTATTTTTTATTCCAAAAAGGCTTGTAACAACATTAGGGTGAATAAATAGCATTTTCTGGTGGGGGGGTGAACTCTCCATCAAAAAATCCATATACTGTAATAATGGATGGATGATTGCTGATGTGTGTTCAGGGTTATATGGCGTACTTGGATCATTATAAATCATTTTTATCAGAGCTGAACAGTCTTTCAGTAGGCAAAAACATAAAAGAGCTTTGAAAGATGTCATCTGCTATACGTTTATAAAGTGCATACCACTGTAAAGACATGCCTCTGTTTCTATCAGCCTCATTTTCATCTATGTAAAATTTTATTTGGTGTCTACACTGATTAAGGTCTGTAAACAACCAAGCAAAATACAGTGCTTCTTTTATATTGTATGCAGAAACGCTTGTAATTACTTACACCACTTACTGAACTGAAGTGTCAAGTGATGGAGAAAAGTCATGCAATTGGGTATTTACTAAATTATATATTGTAATCCACTGAAGAAACAAATACTGTTTTGGAATGACATGAGGGTGTGTGAGCTTATTTTTTTTTTTATTGAACTGTTTCTTTTACAGTACACAGTGTTACATTTTCGTACAGAGTTTCAAAGCACTCAAAACGCCACATACTGGTAATGTCTGCTGGTCTACATACAAGGAATACACTGCCCATACATAAAAACACCTTTTACAAACACATTGCAAATGTTTTATTTTAAACTGTTAAATCCACTAAATGCAATTAACAAATCTTAAAATGTCATTAAATATAATGTATCTGTACAATGTGTTTTTTGTTGTTGTTGTTTTGTAGTGCTTGTTTTGTTGGTTTAATGGAAGACTTTGGTAATCAGACCAGTAAGAGATTACTAACCACAGCTCTTCATATTTATTATGCAAATGTGTCTTCATAAAACTGATCCAAGATCAGGTAAAAATCTAATAGATAGTTCACAGAAGTTGCCTTTTATCAGATGGCTGATGTAACAATGCCTCATGAATTGAAATCATGTGACTGGCTGTTTTATACACGCTCCAAATCACTGGTTCTAAACAAATGATTTGCAAAAGTTTATGAAGCTTCACAAACCAGTGTTTGAAATTGCCAGTCACTAACAGTACTGCCGACAGAATTAAGCTTCACTCTGCCCAATGTTTGCTAACACGTGTGCACATTTTATATACTTGGACTCCTTAAACTACTGTTTAAAGTACTTTGTTTTGTCTGGTACAAAATATGTTTCAGACCAGAAATATTTTGCCATTACTTTCATAGCAAGGAATGTTTTCCTCTTATACTCCTCCACATAAACACAAATCCACATGCACCCACCCTTAACTTCCTGTCTGTAAGACTCTTCCTCTGCCACACAGTGAGAAACAGCAGAGGAAGAACGATGAGTAAGCAGCTCTCCAACTGGACGCTGTTGGGCAACTCCCCATCATCCCTTTATAATGACTCTGGCCTCTGACCAGGCCAGGAGGAGGGTTACACACACACTCACAAATACATCCAAAATCAGCATTCACAACCACCAGGGCTCATCCTATATGACCACCCACATCTCAGCATGCTGTCCCACCCAATCCACTCCAAATGCTCTCTAGGCTCCAGGCGTACTGTTCACAACAAAATCAATGTTCTGTGCCAAGAACAGTCAACAGCAATGCATTCTGTGATGTTACTTTAATCTAATCACATGTCCAGAGTGAGCCATAAAGGTGATATTTCATAAGGCTCGTTGATGTTGAAGGGGAACAAAAAGCCATCTAAATGTAACTCTGCTCTCTCAAAGAGCAGACTGATAGAGTCCCAGCTGCTTTAAGAGACACATCAACACAGTAATAGCTTCTGAGGGTCTGTGTGCTCTAAGAGGCGGCTGCATTTAAGGTCTAAGTGAGCTTTTGTTTGCTTGTGCTTTTATTGATTTGTGCTTATTAAGAGTGTGTGAATGTAAGAGAAAGTTCAGGAGCATTATATTGCCATGGTGCTCAGAAGAAAAGCTAAAGAGGCAATTTTGCTGACATTTACAGTACCTTGGTTATCTGACATTGTTAAGGTGCACTCTCACTGAATATTTCTTCATGTAGAATCAGAAATAGTGGTGCTTATTTACACCTCTCCCAAGAGCGTTCTACACTCCAAAAAGGTGCACCTTGATCCACTAAATGTTTCGGTAGTGACAATTTTAGATACTTTTGAACCTAGATCAAAGATGCTAATCAGCACATGATTAGCTAGCATGGTTCTGAACAGTGGTACACATATAAAAACTAAATGTTATAAACACAGATTTTTTTTTTTTAAACATTTACCCCAAAATGACAAGACCTATATCACACACACACCAGGGACACAGGAATATTTCCTGATCATAAATTGATGGTTTAGTTAAAATCAGTCTTACATATACACACACATATTCACCAAAATGAATTGTTAGCAATACTTTGGTATGCCCATTATAATGAATAAAAATGATTATTGCTTTTTTTTCATAAAATAATGTCTTGTATATTAGAAAATTATTTACAAAATGTGCGTTGTTTTTATGACTTTATATATATATTTCTGAGTGGTTACTGTGTTGAAATACAGAATGCAAAATGACTTAATTTTTTCAGTGAATTCACCCTTCAGACTCTGAAGCTCTTTCCTTGTTGATTACAATGTTCCAGAATATGTAGTCAGAGAACAAGATGTACTTTTAGCAGAAAGAGTTTTGCACTCTCAGCAATGGCACTTCTTGCACTCACTCTCACAAAAATTTGTTTTAGAAAAGTTGAAATAAAAGCAGTGATTGCGTAGTCGATGCACCCTTGAAAGTGAGAGAAATGTGTAATTGTGGACTTTGTAGAGAGAGGTGCTTCTCTGCCTCCTTGCTTTTAAGAGATTTTCAAGTGAGACAAACAAACCTTTGATTGTACAGTGAGAGAGAGAGAGAGAGAGAGAGAGGTCTTGCTGATTTTAGTGCTGTACTGAAAGATAAGCTTTGAGTAATTGTAGTGCCATGAGGGTGAAGGACGGTACATGGGTGAGATGCAGCGCTCATTCATTCATTCTTTCATTCATTCACTCTCCTTCTCCTCAGAGATATACCTCTATTCTGTGCTCTGCTTCCCATTTTAAAACCTCGATGATTTTCCTTATAAACAAAACAATCACATCCTCCAGCTTCTGACTTCCCTGATATGATTTCCGATTCACAAGCGCAGCCGTTTACTTTCCATCGATGCTGACATGGTTCATGACCTGCAGGACTTGCTATAGCATCACAGGAATTTCTTTAAATTGCTTATTATTTCTTCAGTTGACATAAGATATTGATTTTCGAAGCCGGGTGTCCTTCTGAGGTAAATTAGCTCGGTGCGATCATGAGCAACCCTGCGGACTGTTATTATTTCACTTCCCACAGAAGTCGATACCATTTTCGTTTACGGAGCTGGACAGAAGCAGCGGACAGAGTTGCTATATTAGATGGAGTTGGTATAAAGGTCATTCAATTTATTTCATACAGATTTCCTTTTCTCACTTTCACTCACCCTGCATGCTGATAAGATGACTATGCAGAGCTCCCAAAGTCAATGCTTTGTTCTGTATCCTCTCTTTTTATCTTTCTTTTTTATCTCATTCTGTCTCTCGCTCAGCCAAGACATCTTTATCATTCAACCAATTAAGCATAAACTAAGAGTAATGTGACTGTCAGCAGTATGTCAGTCCTTGACAAGAACCACCTACCAACCAATTATAGACTAATGTAAGCAGTGTAATGTTCTGATGAAATCTATGATTTCTGATGAATAGTGGCAGTATGAACTTTAAAAGTAAAGAACTGGAAATGGTATTGTGCTTTTTATATTATTTATATATAGTTATTTATATAGTTAAGACTTATTTACCTAGTTTATTTGAGATACAGATCAGTGGATAGAAAACAATGGAATAGATAAAGACTGACAGTGTCATAGCTGCATTAGTAGTGCATTAAGCTACTCGTTGTAAATTTCAATCATGTTACTTGAAAAAGTCTTGCAAACGTATTGCCTCAGAAAAATGTAGTTTGGTTGCTCAATATATTGAAGTTTACTCACATGCCAGTTCATGAAATCTTGAATACACTTGGTAACCTTGAAAAATCTGTAGATTTTTCCAAGGCAATCAGCTTGCGATTTTTTATTTTTTTTTTTCAAAGAAAGTTAACAAATAGAAATTTATGTAAGTGTAAGTTAATATACATTGCCAGTATATATATATATATATATATATATATAGCATATATGTGACCTGATCCAGCAAAATGAGTCACAGAGACTCAAATTTCAAATTTGAGATTTTGGTATCAATGGAAAGAGGAGACCATAAGCTTAAAAATGATATCCTAGTCATACCTTGAATGGTTATATATAATTATATATATATATATGTGTGTGTGTGTGTGTGTGTGTGTGTGTGTGTGACCCGATCTGGCAAAATGAGTCGGAAGTCGCAACGTTCCATTTTAAGATACGGGGCGATAATGTGGAAAAACAATGGAAAAAATAGATTTTTCTTTTTTTAGGTAATTTCAAAGAACAGACATTCAAAAATGATCTCCCGAAGTTTCGTAGTCCAGATCATTGAGTAAAGGTACTTAAATGACTATTAAAGTTGACTTAAAGTTGCGAGGCTCAGTCTCTCCATTTCACCATTACGACTGTTTAATAGTCTTATAAACAGTTCAATAAGCAAATACAATAATATTAGATCACTTACATTTAACTCAATGTAGTTATGCCCTAAAATTCAAGATATTGGGGCAAAAATGCTCCTGTGAGCATCACGCAGTGCTGTTTGTCCAGAATAGCACGAGTGCAAATGTGATTTTATACAACAGTTCAGTAAAAAAGAAGTTAATATTGTTTTATATTTTAAACACAATATTCTCAGTTTTTGCTCAGTTTTGCCAACAAAAATATTACCTATAATGCCACAGCAGAATTGTTGTGCGTTTCCGAGCAACACAGCTGTGCTTAGTTTCTGAATTAATCAAAGAATGATTCAAAGGCCCATTCATTAATGAGAGCCGTTTACTTAATTCCTGAATGAATGAGCCGTTTGAACAAATCAAATGAAAGACTTACAGAAATCACAAACCGATTCACTAAAAAGATACATAGATACATTAGTATTGTCGTTATGTTAACTCGAAGTTAAGTACTCTCCATAAATGCACTGCTGTACATATGAGTAAGAGATGAGTTTGGTTAGGTTGGAAAACTTATGGTGTCATGAGGCTTAGTTTTGTGCTACATACTTTTGTGTAGGTGTAATGGCACATGAACGCTCCCCTCAGTCTCCCTGCTGCTATGCACAGACTAACACACACAGAACAGACTAGAGACGTTTTAAAGCTGTTTATAGAATGACCTATAGTAATAATTCAGGAGTTGCCATCAAACAAGTCTACTCCCCTGGAACAGGGTGCAATGTGTGTTAAGTGTGTGTATGTGTGTGTGTGTGTGTGTGTGTTCATAAAGAGCAAGTTAGAAAGAAAGGGATGGAAAAGGGATGTTGGTAAAAAGCAAGCGATCAGGAAAGAAAACCTGAGTGTAGGTTTATTTGTGCTCTTACTTTAGTTAGTATGATTTTATATACATGTCCATTATTCACAGATCTCTCTAAGTGGTGCCAGGGGCTGGTTAAAGTGGTCTCATTACCTCTGCTTATTCTGTAGCTGTCAGGCCATTTCACTGTGAAGACTTTACTGGTCGAGTGTAACAAGCTCTTTGGGAGTCTCTCTTCTGCACATTATTACTGTATTTTAAGTTAAGCAATATATCCAAGAAGCCAGGGAGATTTCAATTGGACATAATGCAATTTATGTAACATCACAAATAATGCTGTGGGCAATAAATGCTGTGTAAAACTTTTTTAGATTTTCCACAGAAAATATGAGTGGTGCTTATCCATGCAAAACTTGCCACCGCGCTGCTAGGATGCTATGGATGGTTGCCAGAGCATTGGTATGTGGTTGTTAATGCGTGCGGAGTGCTTATTATTGCATTGCTATGCTGTTGCTAAGTGTTTGCTTGCTTCAAAATAGCTCACTGTCATGTCTTTATGATAATTTCATTTTTAGATTGGACTGAGGTCCTTTCTTCAATGTAAGACATTTTTTGTAGCTTTAAAGTCTAATCGCACACTTCCCTTACCAGTCACACTTTTGAGGCATCATTCATGGCCGCAGCACAAACGGTGCAAGTTAGAAAAACCTTCAGTGATGTTGAGGCTTGCTTTAGATCATGATCATCCCCAACATCTGTTTCTAGAAGAGAACTGAATGATTGCAGACTATAGCCTTACTTCTCATATGATCTGAGCAAAAGTCAAGGGTCATTCTGACCTCAGATGCAGTATGTACAGAGATTATATAGATGTACAGAGAGCCATATATGTGCATGGTAACAATATACAGTATAATATGTGTTGCGTTGTCACTCACATATATAAACCTCTTGCTTTTTATCTATCTTAGTTTTGCTACCAGTATCCGCATACACTCAAAACACAAGGTCTGGCAGAAGTGAGTGTGTCTATTTAAAGAGCACTGAAGCAGACTTGCGGAGCCAAGTGAAGAGACTCTGGACAGGAGGGTAGGGTCAGAAACCTGACACACATACACACACTAACCCACTTACGCATACTCAAACAAATAAATGAAAGAATGTTATAGTTTTTTCCCCATTTCATGCACCTAATTGCCTAAACATGCCCATATTCATTTATAATTTGTGGAAGAACATTTTCCTCATAAAAAGCATGATGATTGTAAATTAAACTGGTTCATGGGAAAATAAGCACCCTGAGATTTCAGAGCCAAGTGGATTTTTGGTGCTACTTCAAAAAAAACAAAACAAAGCAAAAAAGGCAGAGGATTGGGAGAAACCATTTCATTTCCAAAGTTGGTTGAGCTGCACCATTCAGTTTCATTGTATGGAAAAATAGCCTGGGCATTCTGCTAAATTTTATGTTTGTGTTCCACAAAAGAACATGAGTGTGAGTATATGATGAAAGAATTTTCTTTTTTCGAACAAACCATTTTGTTGTTCAAGCTCTTCACATACTTATCTCTTATCTGCAAATGGAATTGAATGTTTTGCGATTGCTTTTCAGTTTGGTTTGTTACATAAGAGTATGTTCTGAAATGGTAGTTCTGGGTCTCAGAAGGTTGAAATTACTTACAGTTACCTGTCTTTTATGTTATTTATATAAGTTAAATGGCTTTCTTATCTTTCTTTTTCTTTTTTTTTCTTTTTTAGCAGTGGACAGTATGTTATATAATATTTTAATGTGAGCGCAATTTTTTTATTTATTTATTTATTTGTTAGTTTGTTTGCCATAATGCATGATTATGCATGATTACATGGTTATTTGCATTGTATTATTTGCACTTATTATGGCTTTTTTACTTCTTGGCAGACTTTTTATTTATTTAACCAGACTTGTATTCTGGGAAACATTAAAGCAACGTTTTCATTTATTTTTTATTATTATTTCTATTGTTTTTATTAGACATTTCCTTCATTGTCGTTGTTGCTGTTGTTGTTGTTTTTTTAAGAATCTTTGCAATATATATATATATATATATATATAATTAGCACTGAAAAACCTGCTGCCAGTTTCTAATGATGCCAAATAAAACTTCCTTTCCACCAATATGAATGTACAGCCTGCCCTAAACCCCTTTTAAAGACTGCCCTGCAAATATGAATATATTCAACCATGCAGATCCAAAATCCATTATGCACTTGAATGCAGATACACATAAGTGCTCTTTTGACCAGCTTTGTCTTTCTGATGTGCATGTGTGTGTCTAAAATATTCCCTATTTCCCTGCTATTCACACATGGAAAATAAACATGTCCAGGTGTGCTGCAAATTAAAAGAGAAAAAAATTAAGAGCCCATCTCTGATCACCAAACCGTAATACAGAATGAGAACACGCATAAGTTTTGAAATGTAATGTTTTAGACAGTACCAGTGGACACCTGGCTTTCAAATCACTTCCATTTACACCTGATAGCTGGGCAGTAGAGAGAGAGAGAGAGACCACATATCTTAATTACTGAACCATATGCTCACGCTTTTTAATCATTTAGTCTCAAACACTCCACACACAGAGGTATTTTAATTAATAAACACATTTATACGAGAGTGGACAAATGTCTGCAGTAATGAACATCTGTGAAGCAGAGCTCCAAACTTTCATTAGACAGGCTTATTTGCTTTTTCTTCCCTCAAGATGAAATCAAAAAATTAAATACTTAAGGATGTGCGTTTGTCTCTCATGGACAGTTTCAGTACCCTCTATAGGCTACACAAGTGGTCCTCTGTTTATCTATCAATATCTATGATATTGAACCTTAAAGTCCTAAATTCTTGGCTTGGTAGCAATATACACCTACTTGAGTAAAGCTCCATTCTCAAACCCTTTTTTGACAAAAAAATAAAAAAAATAAAAAAATAAAAAATAAAAAAAGGAATGTGAGAGAAAACACTATTAAGTGCCCACTACAAGACTGAACCTCATTGGTCATTTTAAGTACTGTATATTAGTAGTCAGGCTGAGGAAAAAAGAAAAAAAAAACATCTTGCTCAGCTTTAGCAATTATACAAAACTGAGTAAATACCTTTTACTCAGTTTAATTTAATTTAATTTTATTTTATTTTATTTTATTTTATTTTATTTTATTTTATTTTTATTCTTCATCAAAGGTAAATGTGGTTTTAGCTTGTCAGACTAGCATGTGCTCAAGACATGAAAAAAATGAAATGACTAAAAACATAAACTCTTCTGACAGTTACAGCTCAGGCTGTGAGAAATTATAGCTAATGTTTGCTACATTCTGCTAACAACATAAATGTAAATGTAAAATGTAGGATGCATTTCCCTCTGGTCAATGATGCTCTTTAATAAAAAGGCACATGTGTTTCTTCCTTTTGTATTTTTTTATAACAATGACACCTAGTTACATTTCATGAAAGGGAAACATAAGGTGCAATCCAAAGGCTTAAAATGACTGCATTCTAGTTTTTGTGCTTCAAATAATATTTTCGGACGATTTTTTATTTTATTTTTTTGTCCATGTTTTGACTTAAACTCAAGTGTGTCTGCAGGCTGCTATCTCATGACACCAACTTCCCTTCCTATGATGCCCTTCACTGCCCATGAGGAACAAGAGGATTACCTGAAGAAATGTGTTTTTATGGGCTTCCATCCTGATGTGTTTGTATGTGCGGCATGTTGTTAATTTCCAATGCATCATTATCATTCAAAGCACAGGCACATGTCTGCACCATTATGATTTCTAAAGGTTAAATGCAACACTTATGGAAATGTTTTTATTTTTACTTCATATAGATAACCTCTTCCTTTTGGCATATCAGCACAGAATATATTTCTGTGCGTTCCATGCTGTTCTGTGTAAACACTGTGTAAATGAAACCCATAAACATGTGACTTCACCTTGCTTTAAATTGGCTTTAATTCCACAAGGTTGAAGAGATTTGTGCATTTAGACTGTAATTATATCCGTAAGTACAAATAACAAATTGATTGCTGTATTGTTAAATGAGAGTCTAATTGTTCAGTTAAATTCTAAATGTAATTGAAGGCACAATATTAAAAATAATTAAGTAGGTAAAATACAACAAGTGCTAAACCAGTTGATTAATAGTAAATGTTCTTACAGTCTATCCGGCTGTTGACAGAATGAGTTCTTGTGTTCAAAAACATCTATAAAGTGCAAGAAAATGGAATACAACATATTGATGTTTGTTTATGTAAATTAATCTTTTATATTTTGGCACGGCATCGAAAAATATACACTGATATCCAGTATATCCAACATTGCATAAGTTACAATGTTAAACAAATACTTTACCCAAAAATGAACATTCTGTAAATGTATATTTATAATTTGTTTACTTATTTGTCATGCTTTCACTTATAATTTACATAATTTACATACTTTTCATGACGCATTCAAAAATGTTCATTATAGAGGGATTAGCTAATGTCTGAACTTTTTCACTGAATCAGTTAATTTAAAATTTCTGATGCTACAGACTATTTCTATGCTAAAAATTTGGCAATGGTCATGATATGGCATTACATTCTTCATCTTGTTAAAAACAAATCCAAACAAATCCACTTTCCTCTGAAAATGCACAGCTGCAGCTTTAAAGCTTTTATTCTTTTAACTTTTAAGATCTCGCCTTCTTAATAAGTCACATTCCAGCACACTTGAAGTTTGGAATGCAGCAAAATTCACATAAGCTATATTTCCAGTCTCCCATGTTCACATGCATCGACCCTTCAAACTTTTTGTTGATGAATCAGACTAATCCAAGTTTAGAAACTTCGTATGAACAGTGATTACTAGAAGTAATCATACTTTTATGGTCCACATTTTTTTTCTCTCTCTGACATGCTAAGTTCAAAGGTGTGTTCCATTCAGCTCCATCTGTTCCATTTAAGATTTCTGTCTGAAGGGAAGGCACATGTTCAGTTCGAAGGGCACTGGAAACGGCATTGGGAATCAGGGAACATCAATATATCACTTCACAGTAATGGAGAGGAGAGGGAAATATACCCAGGAGTCACTGAGCACTTTGAATAAAAAATGTTGAGACTCCAGCATTTTTATTGAGTTTAATTAGTCTCACATGTGGTTTGTACATGCTTGTTCACAGATATAAAGTGCATGAGACGTGACGGTTACTGTGCAAATCTAATGATTATGGATACCAAATTAGACTTATTTTCACACTAAACATTGCAACAGGCATTTACTAATCAGTTTAGCATTTTTAAAAATGACCATTTATAAAAATAAATTAATAAAAATTTAATATTTAAATTCACTCAGATGTATTATATAGCCATGAATAGGGAAAACTGAATAAAACACTAAAAAGGGAAATTTTGAGAACCA
>SCHK01443386.1:0-13928 GCA_004124795.1 Poropuntius huangchuchieni
CGTAACCACATTGTATGACCCCAAATACACATAAAAATAATCTTTTTTTGGGGTGTTCTATGACCCCTTTAAAATAGTCCATGTGACATCAGTGTTTCTTTGTGCACACAAACTATTCTCGATACCCTAATTTAACTTCACATGAGTTATGTATGATGTCAATGTAACTACCCTTTCCAAAGAGTAGCTTCACTGTATTTCTATTTTTCTATAACATAAGATGAGCAAAAATTACCTTCCATTGACATGCATGAAACATCATGTTAATAACATTTCCCCATTCCATCTTATTTCAAATAGAGACAATCAAATGTCATAATTTCCTTGCAGGCTGACATTATGTGACCAACACAAGTAGATGTGAATGCATTAATGCAGTGGAGAACACAGATGGTTTGCCGCAGCACTTGATTTGTCATGGCAGATCAAAGGTGACTGTAGGTTGGGTCTGCATCATCTTGTACTCCTGTCCCTCTCCACTTTCATCTGCTCTATGAGGCCTGGATGAGGCTCCTCTTCAGCTGGAGCAATCTTGTCATTTTCCACAGCAATCATACTCAAGGTTGAAGTCGCAGCTTTTTTATTGATCTGGGCCGAGCATGATGAGTTTCATTTCGGAGGGCTCGTGTATCAGTCAAAGATAGACAGAAACACACACTCGCACGACCGCCCGCACAAACACACCATATACTTCCTTATTGCGTTTATAAGTTGAAATGCTCTTATTTTTTATGTTTCTATCACACAGCGATACATACAACATAAAAATAGTTCAGCCCAAAATTTATATTTTCTCATAATTTACTTATTCTCATATTGTTTCAACCCTCCATGGCTTTCTTTCTACTGTGGAGAAAAATATATTTTGAAATAACTTTCCAAAAATTGATATATACACTTCCAAGCTTTTTTAATCTATTTATTATTATTATTTTCTTTTCTTTTTTTTGGCAAGGATGCATTATAGTGACCATAAAGACATTTATAATGTAACAGGATTTCAAATAAACGCACTGCTTTTGAACTCTGTATTGCTGAAATCATATGGTTTCCACAAAATATTAATCAGCACAACTGTTTTCAACATTGATAATAATAATGTGTTTCTTAAATAGCGAATTAGCATATTAGAATGATTTCTGTAGGTTGACTAAACACTGAAGACTGCTGTGATCAGGCTGAAAATTCAGATTTGTATCACAGAAATAAATTATATTTTAAAATACATTAAAATAGAAAACAGTTATTTTAAATTACAATAATATTTCACAATATTACTGTTTTCACTATATTTTTTGTCAAAATTGTTTAGTCCTGGTAAGCATACATTTCTATAACACATAACTTCATTCATTC
This sequence comes from Poropuntius huangchuchieni, assembly GCA_004124795.1. NCBI lineage: Eukaryota > Metazoa > Chordata > Actinopteri > Cypriniformes > Cyprinidae > Poropuntius > Poropuntius huangchuchieni. The sequence goes on from SCHK01443386.1 coordinate 1,357, forward strand.
ATTACTTCTGAAAACTACAGTAACTACCTATCTAACTAACTAACTTAAAAAATAAATAAAAATCTGAATACATTTTCCAAAACATGTCTTAACAAAAAAAAAAATGAGAACCACTGGTTTAAAGCATCATAAAAATGGTAAAAAAAACATCTTAAAGAAAGAAAGAAATAAAATACAGTTGTGCATACTATACAGTAGTTCACTATATCTATCTATTTATAGTAATCATACATATAGACAACTATTATTCTAGGCTGTGGCTTACCCTTGGTCTGAACACTCACCTAGCAATTAATCCTTGTTCAAAGCTTCCTGCTTCTTCAAACTGACTCCTTGTTGCAATAAATCAGGCTCACTCAGTCTCTAATGAGGGTTCCTGACATCAAAGTTACCCTCTCAACCTCATTAACCTGTCTGGGGAAGAAGGACACTGATAACGGTGGTCCCTTAATCTCTTTCTCCCTTCCATACATGGCATCTGTGTATTAGCAGCAGAATAGCAGACACGCTTTGATATTCTCTATGATATTCCTTTGTTTTGTATATCAGATTGCTCAGCTGCTCCAGATGACAGGCTTTAAACTTCACACATTTGAGTTACAGGTGAAGTGTGTAATTTCTGCAGCAGACGGAATTGAAAAGCGTTGTAGATGGTCGCAGAGAAGTTGCTATGTTTCTGCCTAGTTGCTAGGTCAAAAAAGACTGAATCTTGATTGATATTCTGCTTGGAAAAAGCCTTCACATCAAAGATCTCAAAGTTTGTGTTATTTTTGTTTGTCTGTTTTATCATCTGCCAGATAAAAAAAATGAAAGTCAGATCATGAGTTGAGATTATGAAGCCTATATTTGTCTGTTCATTAAAATGTATTGATATATATACACACACACATATACACACACACACATTCTTGCATTGACAGCACTGCTTTTCCGCTGGGGATTAAAATGCGATTAGTCTTATCTAATTTATGTATCTCTGACATTGTCGGTGCTAAAGATTTTATTTTACATTTTTCTCATATGTCACATGGCGCTGGCGACGAGTCATCAAAAAGCACATTTGGACAGTTGGGTGCTTTCATATTAATCACATGTATCTCTTTCATCACACCATCTCCATATTGAAGTCATGCTGCTGTCAGATGTTAACACATAGAGAAAACTTACATGGGCATCATTCATTATCAGATCTGTTCATGTAAAATGTGATGTCCAGCTGGTATTTTCGGTTTTATTCAGGTTAAGAGCTTGATAAACTTACATGGTTACTGAAAAACAACTACATTTTTCACAAGTTGCATTTCTTCCAAGTTTAGGGTGAAATAGTCCACTTAAAAAAATAAAAAAAATAAAAAAAATTCAGTCCATATTTACTCACTTCACATATGAACTACATATGTAAAGCCTGGCATTTTAAGTAATTATGTGTGGTAGGCTTCAAGGAAAGGGTAATTATGTTCTATATGGAATTTGTATTTCTTGTTAAATTTATATAATTTAAAATATGAATTAACATTTAATCTGTATTTTTTTTTTTTTTTTTTTTTTTTTTTTAGAGAGGAAAAAAATAACCTTTTGGACTTTATGAATATGTGAATATAGTATTCCAAGACATCTCATGAGAGCTAATTTCAGTACTCATATTTCTGTGTCTTTCACTGAACTGCAGGAGGTTGGAGATTCTAACTGTGTCAGAAATAGCAAAATGATTTGAAGCTAGAGTAACTGATTCGTCTTGATTGCCTCATGGCAACCCACAGAAGAGTCATTCCATGTTATATGGCCATTTTAGCTTCTAAACAAATGAAAAAATGTGAAATAGTGAAGTGCGTAATTTTTCTCCAATTTGTTTGTAGCTTAATATGCTGAAACAACTGTAAGTAAGCCATTTATAATAAACCATGTGTGCTAAAAAAAAAAAAAAAATCTGCTTGTCTAACCAATAAATGACAGACATGTTTGAGAATCCAGCTTCGTAATAATAATACACAATTTTGTTTAGTAATACTAGTGGTGCATACTCCGGCTTTAAAGTAGTCTATCTTCCCCAGCTCCACTTGGAAGGTAAGTTGTGGGAACATTGTAAGGGTAGATGGCAGTGAGATATGTGTTAGCTAGACACAAATATTGATTGCACAGAGCAAAAAGAGACCTTGGTTTCTGTGGTTGAGGATGAAGAGAAAGACTAAAAAGTGAGATCTATCTCAGGTGACGAGAAAAGTTAGACTCCCTCCTTTTCTACTGCAGTTCATTTTTTTTTCTTCAGAGTTCTGTTACTATGGAGTCAGGTAGAGCTTTTCACAAATACAGTACATTTTGGTGACCTTTTTTTTTCTTTTAAAGCATTAGAGGCACATATCTCTTTTTGTTCTTTGTTGTAAGAACAACTATTTAATCACACAGGTTTTTTTAATTAATTGTGATTAACTGCTAACATTAAAATTTGTAATCATAAATATACTTTTACACTGACTCTCCGAATTAAGGTGGAAACATCATAAAGATGATATTTTAGATATTTGATATTTAAAACATTTGCTGAGTACTGTGTAGGTAGGCCAGTATCACTCATATCTGTACAGATATTGATGCTAAATTAATTTTCTATTATGAAAAACAGTATTTGAGCACTGGCATCATTTGGACAACATGGCAGGAAGACAAATAATTTAATTCTGCAACAATTTAATAATGTACACAAATTGTAATGTTGACTGCATTTACAAGCTCACATTTGACACTGAAAAAAAAAAAAAAACAGGAATAAAACACAGAGACAGACTGAATCCAGAAGAACTGTGGCAAAGTCTCCAAGATACTTCAAGAAACCTCTCTGCACAGCAGTTCTGCAAAAATTTTAGGCACATGGGCAAAAATGCTGTAAAATATGGATGCTGTCAAAAATGAGATCAGATCTCTGTTCATCAATAACTGCAAAGAAACATTTGGTCCCAGACTGCCCCTAATTTGTGACCCTAATTTTGGTTCCCTTCAAATGCCAAAGACAGGAGGACAAAGCTATACAACAAGATGAAAATCTTAATATCCAGAAATCTTTTGGATGTCACAAAAAGCACACCTTTCTTTCTGTTCTTTTTTCTCACCTAAAATATACAGAGGCACCAGATTTCAGTTTCCTTTTTTAGGTTATTTGCAGTGTGCGAGACGAGCATTAAATGACTCATGAAAACTCTTCAGTCACTGTTCTAATTGTTAAAGTAATCAGACTGTCGATTAGCAGCGACTTTTTGCCTGTCAGCTTTGAGAAACGGAGGCACTAAAATAATGCAATGCAATTTTTAGCCTCGCCAGATTCCACTTTATCACCTGGGACGTTTCCCAAATGGAAGCCACCTGGTGTGTGTTCATCAATGGTGCTTTCTGTATACGGTATGAATGAAACATTAGAAACCTGTAATTTCTCACATTCAGCCACGTCCTGTTCTTTCCCGAAGTATAACAAGTGTTAACTAGTGCCTTCTCTACAGTATGTAACTTTCCCTCTTAATTTGCCTCTCTTTAATGAGTTTGTCTTTCCTTTAGGTTAGGACATGAGCTGCTTCCTTAGAATGGCAAAAGAGGTATATTAAGTTATTCTTGCACATGTTTGGTTTATAGCTTTTGACTTACATCTGTGCTTCTGAGACCAAGAATAATATCTCTTCCAAGCTTCCAAAAGTTTCTGGAAAAGGATCAAGTTGCCAATAATCTGTATGATTCTTTTCAATCTGGTTTTCGTGCTTTTCACTGAGATTGCTTTTCTAGGTTTGTCAGCGTCTTCTAAATTCCCCACACCTCTCCTCACTCACAGTGTCCCTCACGGATCTGTACTCAGACATCTGCGCTTCATAATCAATATACACTCCCCTACAGTTTTCATCTCTACCATTTTGACAAAGTCTTAGATAAAAATATTTAAACGTTTATTCATGCCCTTATAACATCATACTGTGTCAATTTCTTCCTCCTTTCTTCCGACTTGGGCTCCTTTAATATCCTGATTTAACTGGTTCTCATCTACTGTTTGTCACAAAACAGTCCTTTCATGACTTTCAGATATTGGTGCTGTTGATGCAGCTCTCTTTGTAGCTCACTGACTGACAAAACTATATTTCCATTTAAAATGACAAATACCCCCACAGCTCTCCTCACTCACAGAGTCCCTCAGGGCTCTGTACTCGGACATCTACTATTCATAATCTAAAAGAACTTCCCTTAGCAAAACTGTGGTTTTCATCTTAAATTCTTGGATAAAAAGATACTTAAACATTAGTTAATGTTTTTATAACTTTATTCTGGGATTACTGTCCGAGAGTACTTTATTCATCTGTAAAATTTTGTCCCAAACTTACATGATTCTTGCTTGCATCCTGGACATGAATATTAAAAATGAAGTCAGACACTAAAGCTGTGAATTATGTATGCTTCCACGCTGGCTTTTTTGATCAATGACCCTGCGTGCAATACTGCCATTTCAGACAAGCTTGTCTCTGGACACCCTGCTAGTACCTTTCTGGCAGGTCCAGATAGGGGAACTAATTAACTCCCTGGACAAGGAAACGCACAGTGATGTCGTGGGGTCAGAATGTTGTTTCATTCTATTCCTCAGGTGCCATAACAGAATAAGCAAACAAATAACGAATTGAAGGCCTTGGCTTTGTGACCCAACAGTGTACCGCAAGCCACCGATATAATTTGGTACAAAAAGGACAGCTCACAAGGGAACATATCTCTGTTTTAGTAGACCGGCTTGTTAACCGAGAAACTAATAATACAGCTTAATGCAACACCTCATGTCGTGATGACAGGCTGATGGGATAGAGAGCTTAGAGAACAGCCCTCACGGATCTGGAATGTCTGTTATGAGCCTCCCCCCGCTTTCAGTATTGCAGCTTCATCAACTCGTGCTGTGCACCACTGGAGACCCAACAACCAAGACATTCAGCACCACTTCTTAATTACAAGGCAGATGTTAATGATACAATTAATTAGTTTCTGCTCCAGTAACTGAGTTACAAAAGAGCTGGGCTTTCTCCACTGAGATTATGTGCTTTTTTATTAAGGGCATAAAATTAAAGTGACAGACGCTCACTGCTCTTGAAGAGTGTTGACAATAAATAAGAGTAGAGTGTGCGAGAAATCAACCTGAAGTGAATTGCAGTTGCTTTTTATGCAAGATTTATTTTCTCATTTTAAGGAGCAATAATTATGCATGTCCCATTATTATTTTCTTAAAGGAATAGTTCACATTTACTGTCTCCCTTATGTCCTTCCAAACCTGTATTATTTTCTTTTTTCTGCGCTCTAGCTGAAGTTTGATAATGTGCATGTTATTTATTTATTTATGATTGTTTGTCATCGTTGGTCTCAAACCTGGCATGACATATCTGGATGTTCCACATTTAAATATAGCAAACATACATGGCATTTGAGAAAATTATACTTATCATTAATGTTTTTATACCAACCCTATAGAACATATAACTTATATACAACTTATCCAGCACACCCCAAAAAAAAACCATCAGACCCAAAGGGTTAAGTTAAAAAGAGTATTTGAGTATTTCAACTTATAAACATATTTATTCAATTCAATAATGATATGACATTCTCAACATTTACTGCAGATCTTGTTAAGAGAAATGCAGACAAGTTGTGTTTGTCAGCCATCTTAGTGAGCTTATGCACAAAGACTGAAAACTTTCATCAACAAATTTGCTAATTAACATATCACATCAAATGAATAAATTCAGAAACTCTTTGTTATAGAGCCCAAAAAATAAATGAACATCTGTGATGTAGATTAATTAATTAATTAATTAATTAACAAACAAACAAAATAAATAAATAGACAATTCATTTGTGTGAGATTTGTTATATTGCATGCAAGCATTCATTTGTAATGTAAAGTATCTATGGCACCAACAATCATTTTCCCTCTTTTTTATTCAAACTATTCATTTTGCCGCAAGCTACTCTGAACAATAGAACAATGGGGAATTTTAATAGCAGAATCATTTCAAGTGAGGTATGACAACTAAAAAAATTGTACCCCTGTTTTATTAGCAGTAAAAGAATGATTTTTTTTATTCTGCCACATAACTCTATTTGCCACATATTATTCTGTCTTTTGCCTTTATTTCTACAGCAAATTTCTTTGGGCATTGACATATGTTTCTCTCTGGAGCTTATGAGTGTATGTCCCGGATCTAACCTAATAATTGTAGGAAGAAAAGGTGAAGTAATATATTTGTGATTTTTATTCATTTGAAAGTGTTCTTTCTTGTATTATTCACAAGAATGGGGAGTGATTCGTATTCATAAATGCATATGATCAAGGGACTATTTGTTTCACAGACCTATATCTGTCAAAAGTCTAGTTATAAAAATGCAGAATTTTAATTTTTGTGTAAATTAGCCTTTTTCATATCAGGTTGTATTCATATTCATATCTGTCCTCTCATAGCAATTCTAATAAATGTTTTCATTATATTTGCTCCATAGTGCTGTATAGGTAAATTCAACTCTGATTGTGTGGCTTTTACATTTGCTGTGCCTGCAGGAGAGAGCGAGTCCACGCTGTCACGCTCTCTGTTTTCATTAGCATGCTTTGGCTGTGGAGTGAGCTGTTGTTTCTGACTCAACAGATTTGTTTTCATGGATATCATGTCACCCTTGACATCTCATCTCAGGCCCAGAATTACTCAGCAGCCCTTGCCTCCGAGTTCCCCAGCAGTTGCAGGAAGCATTAGCCTTGCGCTTCAATTATTCACTGTTCAATTCCTACCTGTCTCTTGCCCGACCATGGACCCTATACAAGATCACAACCCCATCCAGCAATGCAGGTAATGCTGGGATCAAAACTCACTCTATAGACAAAAATAAGACAGAGCTCACCCCGATAAATAAAACAGCTTAAGCTAGGTCAAGATGGTCAGGGTGGTGTGTTTTAGAGGGATTTAGGGTACTTTTAGCTGGGCAGGCTGCTAAAAAAACATCTGTTTGGTTTTGATGATCATGCATATGTGATCATATGCTGAAATCATGCATTTTAAGCCATATTAGTTTAAACTTCTAATATGAACACACAGAAGCAAGTGCACAGAAAACAACTGTCACATGTGATTATTAAACTTTTAAAGTTCTCTTTCATGTCATATTGCACTTAAACTGTCAAATACACACATGAGTCACAAAAACAGTCGGTTATGCCTGTGAAGGTAAACAGCTGGGAAAGAAATTGTATGTTTACATTAGATCTGTGTGGCAGCAGCATAATATACAGTAAATAAATTAATAAATCCACTGCTCTCTTGTCTCGTCTGAGGCTGGGACTCTATTAAGTTTTCTGTGCTTGTCAGTGCAGACAGAACAGCTTGCATGCTTTGCTCAAACTTTTGCCATGCCACTAGAGCTGGTACACTGTTGTCACTTGCAAAAACACAATGGCAGCGCCAATGTGCAAATTAAGTGGTGGTAATATTATAATAAGATCCAGGGGGAGTGAATCTGAGAGGCTCATTTTTTCATAAGCTTGCAGAGAAAGGCTTACCAAAAAATAAAGAAAGAAAGAAATACTGGGTCGTTCTTTTTCAATTTTTCTGAGTTGTTAGATACACCAGGGGAAAATCCAACATGGAAAATCCAGTTTTCATGATATGTCACCTTTAATGCAACAGTTAATCTATTTCATTAGTAAAATAGATGTTTACTAAATCCTTTTGCATTGGGACTATAAATATTTTTATATGAATAATATAACTCATTTTCCTTACATTTCAGCTACCCAGTATATTTAATTTGAGATCACATTGTAAAAACAAAAAACAAAAAAAGAACTTGAATGGTAAAACACCGTAAAAATTCTATGGTAAAAGTTTCCTTACTCTGTACAGTGAAAAACTGTAATAAATGTTATGGGACATTTTATGTAATTTTACAGTAAAATGCTGTTAAATGTGCAGTTTATGGAAGTCATCTTACGACTTCCAATAGAAAAACCATAAATTGACTTTTTTTATGATCTTGTCATCTACTCATGCATGAACACCTGCATATGACTTTCTTCTCTTAAAAAATACTAATACTAATACTAGCAAACCAGGCTAGTTTAAGTGTAATTTCAACAAATGCTGAAGTCAAACATTAAAAACATTCCACTCTGAATTGTAGATGGTAAATTTCTCTCAGAGTGTGAATAAATTATGTCAGTCAATGTAAATCGACAATCATTTATCGCCACTGATTTGCAGGTGAAATTGAAGTCTTTGTGAGGAAAGCAGCAGGATGTCAGACAGAGTGAATGCTGTGGGCTTCATGAAGTTTTTAAACTAGGCGAAAAGAACACAGTCCAGCTTTAGAAAATTAGCAGTAATTGCTGGTGTAATTTGAAACTCCTTCTAAAGAAAAAAGGGCTTCCCGTGTTCTTATTGTAGCACAGTTTTTATTCAACACAAAGTTTTTCTCTGAGAATCACCTACTGCGTTTTCCAATTCCCGAATATTGAAATGTACAGCATATGTGCTGAGAGCAGCCCTTGGGTTATCTTTAAGCGTTCAGTGCAGCACTGAACAGGCTCATGATCCAGAACCTCCCGCTGATGCAGGAGGTCATATGCTATGCAGTCCAGAGCCTAATGAATACACGACGGGCCACGGCTGCCTGCAGGATAGCGGCCTACACGGCTTGAGGTTTTGTAGTACAGACTGTGTGGTGCGCGAACTACGCTACAGACGCGCCACTGAGAACCGAAACAAGAGAAGACGACTAGAAAGTGGGGTGTGACAAATCCCTTTCTGAATTCTGTCAAACTGAAAAACAAGGACGTAGCCTGAAGGTCACAATAGTTGCTTTGAAACATGAAAATGCCAAGCATTGCTAAAACTTTTCCAGCAACTTGAAAGGTATAATTAGTCTGGTTTTGTAGAGCTGTTTGTTGCTGAGCTCTGAAGTGTGTCTGACTTTGTACTGAAATGAAATGTGGGAAAACACTTGCTTCACAGTATTACAGACACATAAGAAGCCTGTATAGCCATCATGCAACCATTAAAGGGATGGTATAATAAATGTTTTATTATTTGATATTTTTCAGCTAGATTCTCTAAGGATGTGTCAGTGAAGCCTTTATCTGGATGTGGATCTGTTGCCATGACAAAGTTACCTTTATTTATGTACTTGGATAAAACTGGAGCATGTGTATGGAAATGCAATGTTTTGTTTTGTTTTTTCTGTTTTTGTCTTGTCTTGTCTTGTTTTGTTTTGTTTTGATGTATATGTATTTCTTCATTCAACAATGATGCCCTAAATTGATTCAAAAAGAATCCTGAAAAGGGGGAGAAAAAAGGAGCACTTTCTAAACATACTAGATAAAAGATATATTACATAATAGATATAAATGTGATATGTAATAGATATAGATAATTACATAATAGATATAAACTCACAATTCTAACCTTTTCTCGAGTTTGAGTTTGTGTTATGCAATTCTGACATTTTTCTCAAAACTGAAAGGTCAGAATTGCGAGATATAAATATATTATCTTATCTTATATTATATCATTATATCTCGCAACTGTGACTTTTTTTCTCAGAATTGCACATTTATATCTTCAGAAAGGTCAGAATTGTAAGATACAAACTCAAATTTGCAAGAAAAAGTCAGAGCTGCGAGTTTATATCTCGCAATTCTGAGAGAAAAAAGTCACGATTACGAGAAATAAACTTGTATGTTATATTATTATACCCCATAATTCTGACTTTTTTCGCAGAGTTGCAAGTTTATATCACAATTGCGAGAAAAAAGTCAAACTCAAAAAGTCAGAATTGTGTCAGAATAAAAACTCGCAATTATCTTTTTTACTTTTTATTCAGTGGCAGAAACGGGCTTAAATAACAGTTGTTTTAAACTGTGATAATAATTTTTAAATCAAATAAATTCAGCTTTGGTGATCATAGGGAAAAAATACTGACCCTAAACCACTATAGTGTATAATATAATCTAGTTTATTTTCAACAACAGTTAGCAAAGCTTGCATCACATTGTGACAAGTTTACAAAACTATCTGCTGTTCAGTCTGAAGTTAAAATGACCCAGGACCTTATTAAAAACTTCATCCTCTCTATCCTAAAGTTAGGACACTTCAGGGCCGCAGGTGCTATTCCAAACAGCAAGGAACAGCACAAAGTTTGCTGGACTTATTCCTAGTTATATAATGAATGGAATAACAACGTCATCAAAGTTAACAAACGTGAGGTGCAAGAGGAGTTAAAACCACTGAAACTTGACTTTAAATGATTTACAAAACAGTTAAAAACTTTCAATTGTTTACATGCTCTGGGAAAGAACATCGTCTCTCATTTGCCTGCTTTGTCATAACGGCATTTTTCATGACTTGTGGAGGTGTAAGTCGGTGCTCTAGTTTTGCATGTAAGATGTCATCCATCACAGTGTCCGATAGTTAGAATAGCTGGAGGTTATGTAGTCTATAAAGGGTAAGACTGTAGCAGCTGGTTGAAAGAGAGGTCATTGCCAGGCAGAGCAGGTGCTATTGCTGCACTGAGGGGGTTTGTTCTGCCCTTTAGAAGAGCAGCTTCCTATGAGACTGACCTTTGACATGATTCTACATAAGCTACTCAGAGCGCTGGAGATCGCCTTTGTTTTTCATGACTAATCTGAGATTCCTGTCGTATAACAGATATTTATCTGCTTATACAATATTATGAGATTCAGTTGCACAAAGGGAATGAGAGTCAATGACAAATGGTCCATGACAGTTTATAAAACAAGTTCTTATATTCGTGTTTGTTTCATATTGAACTTTTATACCATTTTCAGTTTAATGATTTTAAAAATGTCATATGGTGTAACCATTAATTAAACATAATAATATATTTTTTTCATGCACCTTGAATATATGTGTGTGGACATGTTATTTATTATACACAGGGAAGAAAAAAAACTGGTGTGGGATTTACAATATAATATTTTTCAATTGCTAGATTTTACAAATAATTATGAGGAAACAGTGGGGATTTGAATTAAACAAATTACATTTCGTAGTAGTAATTGTATTTCCTGGCAAAATGTACTGCAGTAATATTTGGGGATTTTTGTAATTGGGTTTTATAATAATTTGTGAAATTTACAGCCACTATAATAAATAATAATCAAAGATTATGCCAAATTACTTTTTTATTCAATATAATATCAGGTCACTTGTGTTATCCTAATGTTTTAGTCTTTAGGTCCCAAAAATTAATTTTAAAACATGCATTCAAATCAGTGTATGTAATGTTTTCCATGTAATCAATATTTTTTTCCGGTTCAATTTGCTTGAGATTTTTAGTTGTATGCAAAAGAGCAAGCTGGGCATTCTGCGATATACTGTATATTATTCCATGCCCCACAAAACCACAGATTATGAGCGAAATGTCGGTGAATAGATGATGGCTGTTCCTTTTACTCTGACGTCTTTCTTTGTGTTCATTTGAAAATCGTTTATGCGTTTGTTTGCGTTCATCTTGAGGGAAGGATATTTATTCACTTTGTGGTGAATTGCACTCCCAGAAATAGATCCAGCTCAGCCTGAAATCGCTTAACGGCACCTCAGTTTGGGATTTGCTGACAGCATACAGCAGGCCGTTCTGAATAATTTATGTCATACAGTCCATTGTGCACCGAATGCGTAACGAAAGGTTGAGGTTTATAGGCTATAAAACAGAGAAATCCAGTAAGAAAATGATCAGAGTGAAGGAGGGCAAAGATTCGTTGGGGTCGTTTTAGGAAATTCTCGCAAATTGGCTCCAAGTCCAGGCGAAAATGAGAGTCATGACTCAAAAAAGTCGGCACGCTTTCGTAGCCGCCCGTTTTCATCACGTGCACCGCAGCGGTGCTGACCTTCTTGGAAACAGCACACACTTGCGTGGCCTTGAATTAATTCAAACTGTGGCCTCAGCTCCTCTGTTGCTTATTTGGGTGGTGCATTTGTACAGATATTGTCCTGCGTAAGTGTTTTTTTAGTCGAACCAGTAACCTCTCTCAAGCACAGGGGAGCTTTATTCCCCTTCCGTTTAATTGCCCTTAGCAGGTTGCTGACTTCTCAAAAACTCTCAACCACCATGTACAACACAGGAAGTTATGTATTAGTCATGAGACGGGACGTTCAGAAGAGGCTCGGTGGCTAGGCATCAGGTGGGCAACCTGGGTCTGGGTGTCATCATTAAGCAAGCTCATGTCTCAAGTGTATGTGTTTTGAGTCCCTGATTCCCTCAACCGTCCGCAAAAGTACCACTTTCAAAATAGGCGCTTACATGGATAGCAGCAACCTCATGGCTACACATGAGAAAATCATTTCTATTTAGGACTGGGTGATATCATTTTTTGTCCTATCTATTGATTTATTTAAAAATACATCAAAAAATGCAATTACTTGAAATGCACCTCTTCTGTGAGGTGTTGAATTTACATAGGATTCATTCATTTTTTCAAAAATGAAAATTTCCTCATGATTTACTCTCCTTCAAGCTATCCTAGGTGTATATTAACCCTTTAAAGCCCCAAAAAGTGCATCCAT
>SCHK01443389.1:0-11068 GCA_004124795.1 Poropuntius huangchuchieni
TTAGGGAGTAACACGATATTGTAATGCATTACTTTTAAAAGCTACTTTCCCCAACACTGACTGTGGGTGAAATGGGTGACCATCTTCCATAACGGCAACTCATGATAGCCTGTTTAGCAGAAGCATCTGTAACTTTGACAACCCAAACCTATTTTGGTGTTTTAAGAACAACAGCCTTGATCATGACTGCTTATACAAAGCATGGCAAGACTAGACAATAGTGTGCCAAAACTAAAAGTGAATGATATGGACAGTCAAACACTATGGACTGTGTCTAAACAACACAGAACCACAGCAGCAAACTGCCATCAAATTTAAATTTTCACCCTGAAGACTGTTTCCACAAAATAATGACCATAGAGAACTTTACAAAGCCAACATTCATGAAAGCTCCAAATGCTAAAATTTACCTCAGACACCATGCTAATTTGCAGACAATATGGTGTCATGATTGTAAAACCTGGGCGGGTGGAGCACTGAGATTAACTTCAACATATGCCCTGGCTATTTCAATTACCTGACTTTAATATTATAAAATCACTAGGGCTAGTTTTTGAGAGAGAAGTGAGAAGCACATTCCCTGAAGCAATCCCTGTATGAATCTATTCTAAGAAAGCTGAAAGCTGTACTAAAGGCAAATGGTGGTAAAACACCTTAATAAAGAAATATTAACTATTTCCTATGCATTGACATTATTTTGTCCAACCCCTATAGGAGCACCTCTGTAGAGGTGTATATGGTTACATTTTGTTGGAGGATTTAATTGGTTATCAATACGCATATACTATCAAAACATTTGAGAAATGAAATTTCTTTTCCCAGTGCATCTGTCAGGATTCAAACTGGAAGTTGGTCAGGATTTGGCAGGGGATCCGTTTTGTTCATCACGCTTTTCTGAAGATAATTAAGTGTAAAAACAAAAACAGTTATTTAATATGGCTTTTATGATATTATTAAGCATAATAAATTGACTGAGTAACTTACATTGCTTCGGAGGAAGTTTCTGGTAAGAAAAATTAGAAAGGTTGTTATTAGAAAGTTCTTGAACCTTAAAACTCCCCAAAATTCTAACACACACACACACACACACACACACACACTATTGTGCATGGCTACATATGTAAACATGCATGTGAGGAAAAAGAACATGCTCATGAAATGGTAACGTACCACTGATTTCAGCCANCATATGTAAACATGCATGTGAGGAAAAAGTTATACACTTTAAACAAAAAACAAAACAAAACAAAAAAACATGCTCATGAAATGGTAACGTACCACTGATTTCAGCCAATCTATAGCTTTTTCGTAAGCTTTATCATTTTTTTTACACTCTAGTAATCCTTTGTCCTCATAGAACAGACAGTCCAATGTAAGTGTCTTCTCCCTGACCACAAATTTACTGCTGTCTGACACAACAGCCTCAGGGTCAAATGTGTGATGAAGCACCACTAAAATGACCATCGCATCTAGGTCTAAGAAAGAGAAGATGATTGTCATTTACCCAGTATATGTAACATATTATACCTTTAAGGTTTTTCATTAGGAATGCCATGCAATATCTTCTCTAAGCCATTTCTTACCTTTAATGTTATTGACAGCAGCATCAATGTCAGTTCCAGTGCGAGAAACAACTGGGAAGAAAACTAGAAAAATATCACTGGGCTTATTTTTCCTTTCTGCATTTTTCAACTTGATTTTTGATCCAAATGTTGTCTTATCCTTAAGCTTTCTCTTGAATGTGTTAGCAACGTCTTTGACACTGTCAGGTGCAATGATGGAATATTTAACTGCGAAGAGAAAGCATATAGTCAGAGGAACACTGAAACCTCTTCAGAGGTTTCTATTAAATTTAAAAGCTTGAAACGTCTTCAAAATATTATTACAATTTAGAAATTAAACTTATGTAGCAAAATAGTTTTATAACAGATGGTAAATCTGTCAGACAACCTAAATTCTTACTGATAAGCTCTATAATCTATAATAATATCTAAATGCTATTTTCCATCAAACACAAACTGCTGTGTTGAATTGCCATGCTTTTAGACCTTATGAGCCTGCTTGCTATTAAACAGAATTAAATGCAGTCATTATTTACTGACTTTCATGGTGATCTAAACATTTTGGTACAATTCTGCCTCAAGAATTTTGTGCTTCACAGATGAAAGTCATACAGGTCAGATTGGTTGATCGTCTTAACTATCATTTTAAGGCACAGATTACATTCACTAGGTTAAGCAACTATGATAGAACTAAGATAGAACTATGTTCTGTAATGTAATCATGTCTGACTTACTCGATGGCATCGTAATTTGCTGAAGAGGAGGGAGGAAAATGTTCGCTGCAATAAGAACATGAGAGAGTAATTTAAAAAAAAAAACAGTTGCTTTTAAAAGGGCCTGTGACAGGCGATTCAGACCGCCTCCCTACCTGTTTGTATTCAAATTATTAGGCTATCTGCAAACCTTGTTAAATTCCTCTTACCTTGTTTGTCTTGTCTTGTTAAATTGTGTTGTTTATGGAAATCTTTTAGGGTGAAACTGATGTTTGACCACCACGAAGGTTAAAAACGTCTGGCGTAGGCTATGGTTTAGCGGAATGTGAAAGTGAAAGCAGCATTTTAATTAGCCTACGTCACACATTTCAAAACTGACCAGAACTAATCACGGAAAGAAAGCTGATATATACATATATATATATATATATATATATATATAATTAAAGTTAACCATGTTATAAAAAGCTGTTTTGTATATGTTATAAAATTATTCTGTGCATATCTTGTGACAACGTCAAACTGAATAGGCTAGTCCAAAGATTGTCAATGAAAACTCATAACATCAGGTGGCGCTAGCTCCTGAAAACGGGACCAACTTTATCATGCTTTACCCAAACAGCGAGAAACTGTTGACAACACAAAACTGGCATACAAATATGTTTAAGTCCGTAAAACAACTGATGGGAATTTTGCAGTAGCCTACTCACTAACAATGAATTGGCTAGAGCCTTGAAATCTGGTTTGTGCGACGGGACCATACTCCCATGGTTCTATGCTCTGTCAACACACACCAGCCGTAAAATTTTTAAAAGGTAAGGACTCATTTTCCTTAATCCTAATCCTAATTTATAATGTTAACCAAGGATAAAAAGTGCAATTTAATCAAAGTTAAAATTAATAATAGAGATAGAAAGGCCTACTTTCTACATCCCAGTTTGGGTCTTTGTGCAACTCAAATTAACAGTCTTCAGGATCCTTCATCTGTTCCTTTTCTCAGTGCTTGGCTGCTTCTGATCATTAGCCTCAGTTCCTTTTTTGTTCACCACATTTTACTTCAGATTAGATTATCAACAGTAAAAAAAAGTTTTATTCTTCAGTCTGTTTTGCAGCTCAGCCCCCCACACGTATTTGTTAAATAAACACATTTACATGTCCCCATATGTAAACATGATTTTATATGTGGAAAGATGTGAGTGTTAACTAGGCTATATAAGAAAATAAGAGAAAGCCAATCTATATGTAATGCATATTGATGATATAAAAACATACTCTAGTAAATACTCCAGCAATCCGTCATCCTCATAAAACAGACAGTCCGGTAAGTGTCTAAAATTTCAGCAGAAGTGTATTCTTCCTGTCCGCAAATTTAGGCTACTGGCACAATGCACTCAGAGTCATATGTGTGATGAAGCACCATTAAAATAGTTGGGGAAAAAAGGGTCATTGTCAGTTATCCAGTATATATGCAATTGATTATGATTATGTACCATTTTTCTACCGTTAAATTTGGCTGAGAGCACCACCACTTATGTCTGGTCTAGTGTTAGAAACAACTGCAAGAAAACCAGGTCAATATCCCACACATATGTCTGCAAGATGTCTGTTAAAGATCGCTTGATCTGGAAAGCATCTGCAGTGTACAGACATTTGACAGACATCTCTAAGATGTAAGTGTTGTATACATTCTAAACCAACTTAAAGACATCTAATAAACATGTATTTGACATCTGATGGGAAACGTCCTTGTGAGCTTTAGCAAATTCACTGATACTGTCAGGCACATGTAGTGTAATTCTACTGTAGAAAAAAGCATATGACAGATAGCTACAGTGGTCAGACCCAGTCACACTCAGTTGTTTCAAATCTGTATGACTTTTTTCTTTGTGGAACACAACAGTAAATGTATGACAGAATGTTCACTACTGAAAAAAAAGTGAACTCACTTCGCTGCTCAAAAACAGCAGTTGTTATTGATGCTTTACCCCACACTAACCACACGGTGTCCTCAGAGGCCTAACTTTGGCACACAGACAC
Organism: Poropuntius huangchuchieni; assembly: GCA_004124795.1. NCBI lineage: Eukaryota > Metazoa > Chordata > Actinopteri > Cypriniformes > Cyprinidae > Poropuntius > Poropuntius huangchuchieni. Next base: position 4,313 of record SCHK01443389.1, read on the forward strand.
ACTGAACGTTTGTGGACGTTCCTGTCTTCCCTTGCGAGGGATGTGATGTTGTTTTTTTTCAAGGGGTAATGGCCGCCTCAGAATCTCGGAAATGGGGACCAGGCTGTACGTCGGCACACGCAAACACGCGCGCGTTTACGCTCACACTCATGTCTGTTACGATCATGCGGCTTGGCAGGTGGTTTATCCTTGGAAGTCATTTCAGAGGCGACAGTCTGTCTAGACTTCAGTCACACAAACACATGCAGGCGGGCACACACACACCTTTCCAACATGGACGGCAAATTTATGTTAAAAAAAACGACACGGGACACTTATTTTAGTTGTCTCATACTTTTTTCATCTTTTTTTCATAAATTGGAGTGACATTGTCTTAATCACAGGCAATAATCATTGAGGAATTTCTGAACTCAACAGACATTTCTACTATATCCATACCATACAGTCTCCCATTACCCACCCGAGCCCAGTATTTCCCCTTATTCACAGAACTATACATTAGCCCACAGCATATTAACTCTCTTATTAAAACCCCTTTTATACACAATTGTCATTGACTGTTTCATAGAATTAGATATACAGAAGAACAGATCAAATTTGTAACTTTACACAAACCCCTGATTGTGCATATCAGACCCTTTTTCCCAACAATTGCAGGTACTTAAAGACAATTAAGGATTATTTTTCTTTTTTGTATCTTTTTTTCTGGACTATATATAGATAGTCCATACCTACAGTATACATATGACCTTGGCTGTATTTCTACATCACTTAATACCATGTTAATGTTTTCTGGAAAGAAAGTCTGGGGACATACAATTTTATACACCAAACCAGACTCTATAAAACTGTCATTCTGAAGAAAGAAAAATCCCACTGCTAGAATGCAGAATCTTCAAACATAATTTCCACTGTTCTAGAATAAAAAGCATCTTTTACAGCTGCCATGTATTAAATAAGAGCTAATACAGACAATAAGGCAATCAAAATATTGAAAAATGACAAATGGAGTAAAACAGAATAGCCAAACGCGCTTTGACAGAAACAGACAAACACACACGCACACGCACACAAACACAATTTGATGGTTTCTTTGTTTTTGTAATGGTCTACCCATAAAGTGGATTAAAAAAGGCATATGTCCTGCTCAGGAGGGGACGTAAACACAGAGGTTAAAACTCTTAAGGGGACATTATTAAGCCCAACCCACATTATAATCACCACCTGTTGTTGTTCTGTTAGCTTTAATCAGTTTATGAAGCATGTGAACTTTTTGGTGGGAGGTATGCATGTTATCTGTAACTAACAATCACTGTATAAGTGATGTGGATGATGAGTATAAACACTGTAAGCAAATGTCACCTCTATTAAACACTTAGAAACACTGCATTGAATGTCGCATGTTTTTACATATAAATGAACCTGTATACAATATGCATAACCTAAGGAGAGTTTTATTTTTACATGATAGAAAAGGCATTCATATAAGCACTATAAGGCTTCATGTTGATTCCTGGTAACTGAAGGCAGCTGTTGTACTATGTGAGATATGACTTTACATTGGCAAAATAGGTGATAGAAAATACGCAGATTGTGCAGGCAAAAGAGAAAAATATTGGTTACTAAAAATCTGGTATTAAAAAGCATGTTTCAGTTTATGAGATCACTCATTTTCCTTAAAACGCATGATCAATGGTAGTGTGTGAGTTAGGAATTTGGCACCAAAACAGAATCTATATATTGTTTTGCAAGTTACATACACTACACAAAACAAACTCTAGATCAATTAGAAAATTGCAGAAGCCAACAAAATGAATCTTAAAAGTCTTTAAAAAAAAGTGTTTAAATAAAAAAATAAAATAAATATATATTAAAAAATCAAAAAATAACAATAACATGCTACGGTTCAGCAAAGACAGGCACAACTGTCCAGATGGCATAAAAAGACCCTGTTCTCTTGTAACTCTCATCTTTAAATTGCAATACTGAACGAAATAAGCGAAAGCAGAGGAACCTGGAGCACATTCTTTACTACAGGACAAAGTGAAGTGTGTGTCTGTGTAAAAAGTAAGTTGCAGGAGTGTAAAAACCAGTCAGAGTTTCGTCAAAAGGTCAGACGGAGAAATTTGATGGATATCCGCTGTCTGGCTAAGTGGATATGTTAAATTTATGTAGCAGTTGAGTCTGTGATAACAGAGCTGCATTTGAGGGAGGCAGTTTTAAATCTGAATGCGAGTGTGTCACCAAACTAACCTGGGGATAGGAAGTACTACATTAATACACCACCCTGGTTATTCAACTAAGGACATTAGTCCATGGACGGACACACACACACACACACACACATAGGTTTCCGTTATATTGATTAGACACCCATCAGTCATCTGATTTTGTACTCCCAGCCATTTTGATGCCACTATGCTCAGATGAATAGAAGAAAGGGTGGATCATTTTAATGTGTAAATGTTTATCTGTGTTGAGGAGTAGATGCATTTACTAAAGTTTTAATAACAGCAATATGGTATTTGCAATCAGTTTTGATCTTACTGTGTGTGTCCAGATCTTTTTTTGCAAACTGAGGCACAGCATGGCTGAGGCTTAGACGACTGATTACACACACACACACACACACACACACACACAAATACAGCACAGTAAGGCAATCTGATTACACAAACCATAGCAAATAAAGCTCTTCCATCCATCCATCCAATAGCTTTCTGCACTTTACTTATTTGTAACTATCTGTCTTTCGGCTTTGTTCAGCATAGCGAACACAAAGGAATGAGAAAGCAAAAAAAAAAAAAAAACTTTTTTCTTTTACAGAGCACATTGAGACCTGTGTAAAAATGGCTACAATCAAAAATGAGGCACTTTTATAAAAAAAAGTTGTATTTATATATTGATAGATAGATAGATATATTTTCAGTAATATTATGTCTGCTATATATTTTTGATCTATCATTATACTATTTAACATCTCTCTTACAATAATTTAAAGTATGTGGTAGAGGAAAAAAGGAATATCATTGGCTCCTGGTTGGCAGTCAGAGTCGCAGTGGCCCTTCATAAGCAGCCGAAGGACACGTCCATCTCAGTGATCTCTGGAGGAAATGACCGATAGTCTTTTGGCACAAATTTTATTTTGATTGAACCAATGGCAACTAATGAGAGTAAATGTTTTAATGAGGTTTCCACTGCTGAGGGACGTGGACAATTGCACCGTTTTTCAGGACACATCAGGTGCGCACACAGACAAAAAACACTCACGCAGGAAGGACAGGTGCTGACTGGTCCAAACACAGGAGCGCATTAACAATCTGCAGAAAGAAAAACAGACAGAGACACTTGGTTAGGCATCTTTTCAAAAGTACTTACTAGTTAAGGACCCATAATTACAATCAGTGACCTTACATAAAATATACTGATACGTCCATTGCAGATGATCAGTAAAATTAATAAATAAATATATAGAATTATATACACATGAACATTCAGTTGTAATAATAAAAAATAATTCATGATAACAATAAGAAATGTTTTTGAGGATCATGTGACATTGAAGACTCGAATAATGGCTGCTGAAAATTCAGCTTTGTCATCACAGGAATTAATTACATTTCATTTAAGACATTAAAATAAAAATATATTTTAAATTGTAATAATATTTCACAATATTGCCATTTTACCATATTTTTGATTTAAAAAAAATGCAGCCTTGTGTAAAAACATTTTAAAAATCTAAAAATTAATTCTTTCCAATACTTTTGAACTATCCGACTGGGCCAGAAAACTTGTTGTGTTAGATTAAGTTGTGCCATAAAAATTGGGATTATGTTTTGCTTTCTTCTTTTTAATATCTGATTTCTGACTGTTTACAGTCTCAAAGCAGCAAACACAAAATGATGTGTTTTCACAGTGCTGTCTTCAGATCATTAAAGGACACTTGTGCCAGTCTACGGTATGCCATTACCAACGGTGGCAGTCTCATACTCTTAGTTTCAATGTTAAAACAAACAGCATACCAGAGGATAACATAGTCACAGAGGCACCAAACTACTTTCAGTTTAGTCTAGAGACAGAAGACAGTGGGAAAAGATTCAGATACGCACACACACACACACACACACACACACACATTCAAGCAGAGAAGCACACACTTGAAAAATATCAAAAGGAAACTCAACAGACAATAATGATAATAACATCACTAGAAACTGATCATCACTTAATTTTTTTATTTATTCTGTTTACTTCAGAGTTGCTCTTCTTTCTTTCTGTCTGTTTTTCTTCTACTTTGTACAAAAGCATCAATGAACAGGTCCCATGGGATTTCCACTTTTTTTTTTTTTTTTTACCTGGAGTTCTCAATTTCTCATCTTTTTTTTTTCTTCACTGCACTTTCACTGTCAGACATGTTTAAGAAACATCAAAATACTCTATTTCTGATCTTTTTACTGCCATTACTTCTATGTGTGCATATAGACAAAGCTGATATCATATTCCTGATGCCCACACACACAGTCGCACACATCTGTCTATACGCACAAAAAAGCCAGACGGGTTCACAGTCAAAGATGTAGTGCAGTATGTGAACAGCCTACACTCCAGTGAGAAGCACCTCACACACAATCAACACACAGTGCCCACACTGCAAACATTCCTCCCTGTGAAAGTCAGTGTAAGCTCTCACACAAAACAACCATTCCACCCTGTCTAAAGCCACAATCACACTAGACTTTTTGAGCATGTGAAATTTCTACAGACACTGCAGCCGCCGTAATATAACCTTGTGCTTGAGAATACAGGGAAATGTTTATTTACTTATTATAATACCATTATAATACTGTAATGAAGTTTTCACGTTTTATTTTTCCATATTTTACACATTTTACAAAGTACCAGGTCTGTAACCAGGTCTGTAAAATGACATAGACTGTATATCTCTCACTAAAATTTAAATTAGTGGTAAAAGGACATGGATTTTTCAAAGGCTCAATCCTTAATGTGTGGTTAATTACAAACATTTATCATTACTTATTTCAACCTCATGAAGGTTTACTTCATATTCAGAGGAGCATAGTATAAATAAGCAAATTAATAAAATCAATGAAAAGTTACTGAATCTAGTCGCTGTCCAAATTGAATCATTATGAATTTACAGAAAATGTATTTTTAATTGTGAATGCATTTAACTGAAAACAAAACTGATTTGCTAAATCTTCGTCAAGTCAAACATTCACACCCCTAACATTTGATCATTTACAAAGGTTATGAATGTTGGCTGAGACAGACAAACATTTAAAACTGGCATACAACAAATAATGTGAGGTTAACTATGCTCAACATCCTGTAAATTATAGGAAGCAGTGCACCTGTGAGAATATTCCACCACTAATATGCTACAGTACAGAGTGAATAGATAAATTATGTACATACAAACATGTGCACACAGTGCGACTCCCCATGCAGGAGGAGTGAAATGTCTCAAGTAAAAGAGAAATGCTTCCAGTTGACTATAGTAAACTACTAGACCATTTTACTGTAATCTGGATCACAACTTTGTTTCTCCATGCTGAAATGGTGGCTCTCTCCTCTTCTCTCTATCAGACCAATACTGTCATTGCCAAATAGAGAGAACAGACATGAGACAAACTCAAAGAAACAGAGGCTAGGACGTGTGCATGTGCTAGTGGAGAGAGAGAGACACGTAGAGAACAGTTTCCATGTGTTTAGGTCTGTTTATGTACTTTGGGAGGTGTGTGCAAGGAAAAGTTGTGATAAAGAATGTTGTATGGATCTGTGAAAGAGGCATTGCCAAGCAGAGTGTGACTTAAGTTTGAAAGGCCAAAAGAGAGAAAACAGGCATTTGAGTGTGTGAGTGTACGAGCCCGTTATATTATCGCTATCTAGAATGGTCTTTATAGTGGGCCGCATTTAAGATGCCTGCATATATTCACTACTACCATCGAAAAGTTTGGGGTCAGTAAGATTTTTTGGAAAAGCATTAAACCGATCAAGGGTGACAGTAAAGACATTTAATATTGGAAATGCAGCTTTGCAGGAATATTCAACATTACTGTTTTTACTGTATGTTTGATCCAATCAATGCAGCCTTGGTGAGACTTCAAAAACACATTTCACACTCATTGTTGATTCACGTGATCAGTACAGAACAGGCAAAATAAAGGGAATCAAAAATTCTGCTCAAAATGACATCGTCTCCATCAGCAAAGCTATTCCATCTCCAAATAAAAATGCAAATTCATGACATCACTAGTAGTGGGCAGGACACATCCCATGCTTCTTGGAAGAGCCCCACACATTTGCTGTATATGTGTGTGAACTGGCCAGCTGCCACCTTCACCTTGCTGTATGAAATGCCACAGACTCTCTAGAGCAATGAAATGAATCCAACAACACATGCTCTCTCTATCCCAAACTTACTGTATCAGCAGTCTAAACGCACACATTCAACACTGTCTCTAAACTAGCAGTCTAACTATGCCTATATCCACTCCTGCTCTGAGCGCATACACATGAGTGAGTGTTTGTGTGTGACAGTATGTGTGTGCATGGTTTGTTAACAGCAGACAGATCAATTGGCTCTGCTCTCAGTACACCCACTTGAGTTAACCATAATCTCCCTGCAGACAAGCACCTACCCACACACATATACCCATATGCATACACTCTCTCACACACAAACCCATTCTGTCTCAGACACATACACACACACACACACACACACACACA
>SCHK01443389.1:14591-59995 GCA_004124795.1 Poropuntius huangchuchieni
TTGTGCAAACCGTCACCACATCGTGATGTAGAGATGTGGGGGTGTGTTAGAACGAGCCGTTTTAGGGGGTGTGGCAGACCCTTAACTTTAATAAAGGATATCTCTTTGGATTTGAAACTTTAGTCTTTGCAACTTTACAGATCTTCTTTATGCACCAAGAGCTTGTAACACTCCAAAGCGAAAGGAAAACTTGAAAACTCATTCTATGACCCCTTTAAGACATTTTGATTGAACATTCAATTTTATGCAGACCAGAAATCAGGTGGAGTATTGAAAACCACTAGATTACGCTGACCTGAAGCATGTGACAAGAGCAAAAGAAGTTACTCATTAAGAAGTCATTTTAAGACAGCTATATGCACCAGTTGTGTGGTCAATGGCATGTCACTGAGCGTGAAGTGAATTACATATGAAAATCATATCCTCCTTAGTGCCAATTTATGTCCGAAACATTTAATAAAGGATTGAAATTTCAGTAATACATTCTAGCTGTCTATATGTTACAGAGAGAGATAAAAGGTCAAGATGAAAGACTTAGAGGAAAGAAAGGAGAGAGAGAAAGAGAAAAGAGGAGAGAGATGAGTAGAAGCAGAACCACATTCAGGAACATTTTCAGCAAGACTAAAGTTAAATAGCCATAATTATCTACAATCACAGTGAGTTAAATATATATGCGGATACAGGGCTGCTCAGAGGTATCCCTTATAAACACTTAGACAAGCCACAAATATGCTATATTCTCTATCCTCACACATCACAGGAACAAATATGCATATGTCTGTACTCATACTGCCCTTACCATGTGCTCATGACCTGTAACAAAGACACACTCACAACCAACAACCCAGATGATCTGTGGTTAATACTTCAACGCAGAAGCTGTCAGATTCTTTTTACACTCCACCTCCCCTTCCCTAATGAAACCAGGCAGAGAGTGGTCCAAATACAGAACTAGGCCTCTTACAATATTTACTATTGTTCTATAACAAAAGAAAGAGAGGAGTGAGGCTCCAAAATAACCCTTGAAAAGCCCATTACCATCACTGTGAGCCTCAGCAGGAAATATTTTGAAATTTCCAACACAAATAGTCATAAATGACTGCATCTATTTCTTAAATGAATGTTAGAATAGTATGTTGATCTGGGAAATTGTTACTTTATAGCCTTTATAATTCTTCCTATGGAGATAAGGAATTTTAAAAAATGTTTTTTTGAGCGGTGACACCACTAATCATTTTCAGCAGTCACATGACAGCACTTTGGTTAGGTTGGAAAAACACCAGAGATTAAGACTTTGAAAATCAAAACGCTAACAGTATGGAGAAGCAAGTGCATGAATTGGGCTTTGGTAATGCAGTAAATAAAGTTTAGTAAAAGGACCATGCTTTTACCTTTGCTGTCCTTCCTGCTGCTCTGAAGAACTCTCAATTCATCTGATTTGATGAAATCAATGCTGGCATATGTGTTGATGCTGGAGCTGGTGTTTCCTCCTGCTCCACCCAATCCCCCAGTCAACCCTCCTACTACAGGAGAGAAAAATGAATGAGGGCCAGAGGGTCCATCCACACTGGTTTGATTCTCCTTACTGACCAAGTCCAAATCAATGTAGTTCAGGCCTTGCTCCAGGGTTAAGGAGGATGCCTGAGCAGCAGGAAGATTTGCTACTCCAGGGCTGGCACACTGTGGAGAGGGTGGCTGATTATTAGACCAAAGGTTGCTCTCTAATCCTTGCTGTCGTGGTGGACCAACATGTGGAGTTTCAGAAAAAGGAGAAGGGGAAGCAGAAGGGGAGAGAGGGTGAGTTGGTGGTGTGATAAACGTCTCTGAGCGATGCCGCCTTCTTGCTGTTGATTCAGCCCTGACTAGACGGGCACCCTGATCCACATTTGAAAAAGCCTTGGGTGAGGGGAAATTCATGTTATGCTCCTGCTCCATGGAGGATGGCAGAGGTGTTTGGCCAGCTTTTGGGGACTTGGATGTTGTATCTGCACCCAATCCAAACTTCATCTCAGTATAGTCTGTAAAAGGAGCAGCAGCCACATCTGTAGATGTCATGCCTGTCATGCTGCTCTTCCTGAGTCCCATTTCCAATTCTTGTTCTACTGGAGGAGCTCTGTTGATCTCCTCTCTGACCTTTGGGGCAGGTTTAAAAGAAGAAAGGGTGGTGAGAGAAGAAGGTGAGCTACCTAAGTCCATGTTTACATATTCGGATGATAAAGAGATTGAGGTGGAGAGGGGTGCTGAGAAGCTCCGAGGAAGGTTGGCAGATCCACCTTGACATGGCTGTGGTCGGTGAAAGGCTCTTTGATGTCCTTGTGCCATAGAGTTCCCTGGCGCAGCTGTAGTCATCCCCTTGTTATTTCCTCCTCGCTCACCCTGATATACAATGCTCACATACTCTCCTGGGCTCTGGGATGCAGTTGGGAGCAAAGTCTCTCTGACTCTCGGCAGCGTATTGGCTTTGGACACATCCACAAAAAAACTGGACGACTTGTCCTTCCTTGACTGTAAATGACCCTGTTTCTGAACACCTGGCCCACATCTCTGCTGGTGATGGTGTTGGGATGAAACTTTGGGGTGAGCCCCCCCTACCCTGTGTCCTGCACTCAACCTAGTTACTCTTCCCACTCCACTAACAGACAGAGACAACGACCTGTCCTCGAGGCTTTCACTGCTAGCTGAACTAGAGGAAAAAGAGGATGAGGATAGAGATAGTTGTCCACCAGCACCTGAGCCCACAGGTGTGTCCCCTCCACAATGGTAACCACTATGCCCAGCTTTTACTCCAGCGTCACCTCTACCCATACAAACCCTGTCCAGATCATCCTCAAAACGTGTTGAGAGGGTGGTGTGTTTGTATGAACGTGGCAGCGAAAAATAAGAATAAACCATCTTTGGCTGCAGTGGTTGCTGCTCTGGGTGTGATGGAGGAGTACTACAAGCTGACCTGGCACTTATAGGTGACATGTTCATGTAGTCGCTGCCTGTCCGACTCTCCATGCTGCCCCTACTGCCCCAAATGCATCCACTTAGGCCGTGTAAGTCTGGTGAACAGCTGCTGTTAGGAGACATCATCATGTAGCCCTCATTGATGGGTAGGCGGATGTGCTGAGGGGGTGAGACACTATTGTTGGGGGTCATGGCCATGTATTCATCTCCACCCTTTGGCACTACATCTGAACCAGAAACTGATAGCGACAATGAAGCAGGAGGAGCCGTAACGCCTGGTAGCATAGACATGTATCCACTGTCAATTGAAGAGTCTTCAGGCCCCCCTTTAGTACTGACTCCTTTATCTGCAGAGTTTTCCTGCACCAGTGATGTTGTAGCTGAACCCCCTGAGCCTCGGCGAGATGTGAAAGACTCTCTACTTGCACTGCGTGACATCACTGCATAGTCTTCTTCATCCTCTTCTTCCTCCTCCCTGCGGCGTGGGACCAAACGCTCTTGGGTAGAGGTGGGGGGAAGGGAAGCACGCTTGCTGAGCAGCCTGCGCTCAGCCTCACACTCGCGACTAGATGAACGACGAAGAACCCTGCGTCCGTGAACACGTTTGTGAGAACCTTCTCGGTGACCCATCAGGATATAACTGGCTCCACCTTCAACAAGGGCAGCAGGGAGTCCTGTGGCTAGCAGGGAGTGCTCTCCGGGGCTGGAGCCGTACTCGTCTGACGAACCATAATCACTGGGTGATCCTGACATCGACACTCTCTGAGGAATTCGAGCATAAGTGCAGATGGGCACTGTTCCAAAGGCAGCTCCACCCAGCCCACATTCTGACCCGTGACCAGAGCTAGAGGAGAGGCTGGGGGCCGGCGAAGGTGCAGGATTAGGGGTGTATCGTGCCAGGCTGAGGGTGATCTTTGCTGGAGTGGGTGCTCGTGTAGGTTTAGGCCTCAGGGTCGGGGTAGTTGAGCAGGATGAACCATTGAGACTTGGACTTGTGCTGAGCGCCGTTGCTCTGCCCCCTCCATCATCTGTGCGAGCCCCAATGCTGGCTGTCCGTGACCTAGAGAATCCGTGCCGTGGAGTTGGAGACGTGTTGCTGTTGGAGACTCCAGGGGTTTCCGTTCTAGCACGTCTGGAAAAGCCAACCTGTGAAGGTGGCAGATTTGGGTGGTGTCGTCTAGAAGGTACACTGATAGGGTTAGAGGCAGTTCCTCCTCCACAGCTCACACCAACAGTCTGGGATTTGCTTCTTTGACGGAACTCTTCGCTCAGAGCCTTCATAGCCTCAAGAAGGGTCTCATGCATGTTCTGCGCCACCACTGAATCCTCTACCTGCATCCAGAATTCTCCAGGACCTGTCATGGCAGAACGACCCACTTCAATGAAAAAGAAGTTCTCTGAGTGGCCACAGCGTCGCACATTCATCAACTGCAGGACCACAGCTGCAACATCGGAGTTGAGTTTGACAAAGTTGACTGTTTTGTCCGTCAAGCAAAGTCGGTAGATTCCAACTAGATTCCTGGCCTGGCCCAAACCTTTAGGCCAGACTTTTACTTGCCAGACCTCCTTAAAGGCAGGGCCAGGGGAAGGCAGTCCACAGTCTCCTCCACTGCCACACTCATCAGGAGTCTTGCCTATAGACATAAAAGAAAAAATAGAAACACAATAAAAAATAAATAAATGTGCATATATTTAAAGCAATTGTAATGCAAACTGTGTTTTGCACTATGTTGATTGTGTCTATCTATCTACGTATAGACATAATTTGCACATTAAATTTCTAATTTCAAATCACAAAAATTTATAGTTAGTGATTTATATATTTATCTAGTGCTTTTTTATTAAACCATGCAAATATGAAGAAAATTACAGTCACTTGCTGGTCACATCCTAAAACTTTGGGTTGAATTTCATAAGTGGAAAAAAACAAATACAATGTTATACATATTTAGAGCAAAATTTTATGATCATGTGCATTTTCTAACTCAGTGTCATCTTCTTAAAAGAACTGCCATGAAAACATTCTATTTAATTAAATATACATACATATGTTTCAGTTACTTCATTAGCACATAATTTTATCCTCACATTTTGTGCAGGTCAAAAAAGCAAACGTTTATTTGTTATACATTGCAACAGTATTCAGTTCAGAACAAGAAAGTCCTGCACCAACCAAACCAATCATATCAGGTCAGGACTAATTTTGAATGATTAGACTATAATATACTAATTGGTTGTAACTGATTTGTTTGCATACCGTTCGATTTTATGAGTTTATCTGAGCAATGTTGCACTTGCATGTTTTGTGGTGTGCTTGTAAAAAACCGAGAAAACTAAAGATGCTCTCTGTGCAGCAGCTTGATGCAAACACTACAGCCAAGTGAATCCATTATAGCCTTTACTGACGCTAATCAAACCGAGGAAGGTTTATAGAATCGCTTGCTCGGCAACTAATGTCTCCGTATCATCACGCTGATGGCCTGCTGTTCAACCCGGTGATCGGTTCATTCAGCGGCGGGGTGGGGGGATCATATTCTACCAAAACACGAGGGATGGGGCAGGAGGAGACCCGTATTCCAATAAACACGCACGGCTGCCGCGGCTCCCCTCCCCGGCAGAATCGCTATGACAGAAATGTAGGTTACACGCACAACATGCACAAATGTGTAGAAAAACAAAAACAGTCGTGAGCGCTGCAGCAGCGTCCGCTGCACAATGCGCCACTCTTGCATTACGCACTATAGTAGTTCTGTCTAGTGCTGAGAGGATTTAAATATTAAACACTCTGCATCTCGATTTCCCATAAGCAGTCTAATTAAAATCAAATTACGAATTCGTCAATGTACGAATGTATTGAATGGCTCTACAAAGCTTGCACCGTAATTTGGCAATTTGGCCATTTTAATACCGCGTGCGTCCACATTTCCAGGTGTGGTGGCTACATTAAACAGGCGGGTGGGGTAGAACGTGCATTTGAATTCGAATAGCTTTGCAAATATAGATCCACTGAAGCCAAGGGGGCTCCCATCATCAACACGCAAGTTGATGGGCAGGTTAAGCAACTACAACCACCAAGGTCCCTGCTGCAGCCTATATGTGAATGACAGACATTTCACGAATTCGACTCACGGGTACAATAATAATTTTCTGGCTCACATTTACATTGTAGATCCAGCATGGCCTGGTACCATTCGTTTTGGACCTCTTCGGTGTCCGCGGCTATGGCAAAGCTCTCCCCGCGGGTATACAGCACTATCATGTGCTTGTTCTTTGAATCTGCCCGTTTGTTGATGTTGAAGCAAGAGTCCAGGTTCACCGCTTTCTTTGGGACCGGTGACTTGCTTCGGAATTTTTTTTCGTTTTCATAATATTCGAGTCTGGCCGGGCCCTGCTCCGAGGCAGCCCGGAGAACGAAAAAGCGCCGGTGCATAGATTTCTGCTTGCGGAGATAACCGCTTTTCCGCACGTCCTCGTAGCTCTGCTGCTCCATCGCCGCCTGGTTCTCCATTGCTGGGCGAGTTGCTTGTTTCCTATCCACCAATGTCTGCCTAAAATCTGTGGTATGTTTTACATTCGTTCATGATAGCGGCAGTTCTCTTCTCTCTCATCATGCAATCACGCTCCCTCGAGGAGAGCCCAAATAAGCGCTTGAGCTTGTTTTCCTCCTGGTCCAGCTTGTATGGTTGTGTGCACCCAGGCTCCACTGACAGGCGTGCACATGCGGCATGCGACGTCTGCACTAGCATGCAGTTCTGCTGTGTATCATTGCAAGCGTACCAGAATTGTTTACTGTACAGCTCTAGCCCGCACACTCGGATGCCCCCCTCTGCCTGTACGTCTATGAGACTGGTAAACCCGTTAATGCCAGTTCATGTACACGGTGTACACCGAGCGGAACGGAGACTACATTGATTTCAGTGATGCCTGGAGATGGATTCGTTGAACCAGACAGTTCGGCATCCTCTGGGTTCAATTAACACATTTCTCGCGACGGATTTTCTAGTGCACATATTCTTTTAATTGCCAGTTTGTGAATTTGGATATGGCAATTCGGAGGAAATGATGTCGGATTTTTTATTTTTATTTTATTTATTTTTTTCCAAGGAAAATCTACACATGATTCTGTTTTTCACGTAGTAGCCTAGTCCATTTTTTAATTATTAAATGCGGAATCCCCTTCTCTCCGGTCATTGGCAAGTCTCTTGCGCTAGTGCATCCCTCATAGCGAGGCGTTTGCGACACCTGTTGGTTGCCTTTTGCAATTTTTGTGTCGGTGCAATACGGCGAAATTAACTCACTTGCCAGTTTTCACCTGTCTCAAAAAAACAGATGAATGTTAATGCTGTCTGAATTAGCCTAATGCTAATGCAAAGTTCCGATCTGCTGTTTTACATCATGAACATTAGCCGTTAAATATTTACGCTGAAAACGATCAATTTGTGCTAAGAGGTGATGTATAGTTTCTCAGCAACATTCCCCACTGTCAGTCCAAGTCAATCGACGGTCCTCCGACACACAGTCTATTATTTTTCCTTTTGTACTCCTTCTGGAATGACAACAAAATACTACACACTTTTCAAATGTGTAACAGAGAGTAGAACTTCCACTGTAATAAAATAATGAATCATGCAAGTTTTCAGGTGAAGGAAACATAACATGAGACATCTTTGAATAATCCACTGCATAAAACATTTAATTGTTGCATTATTTTATTTTAGTTCTATTTCGCATAATGCTGTTAAAGAATGCTACATGATAATAATATGTTAACTCTGTTGTAATAATTCCATCAGACCATCTTTCATCACCCCAACCCCGCCGTTTTCTTACCTGTCAAGCAAAAGAAAAGCAAGCTCGGCATTTTAAGCCGCTGAAGCTTTCACCTCCTTCCAGCCGCCAGTGTAGAAAAGTTCTAGTGATGGCTCTTATTAGGCTTCTGTGTTGTTAATTTGGCTGCGTACGCCGTTGTTGACTGATGTGATTAACATTTCGCACCCATAAATTTACGAAAACGCTTTAAAGCCAATGTAAACAGGTGGGACAAATTTAGACATGGTCGATAGGATCTATGCCCATTAAGGTCAGCCCAAGTTCATGTATCGCGCACTCAGCTTCCGGCTGCCCTTATATGGGCTTACACACTGTGGACGCATAAAAAGGCAGAACGCGCCTCAAAAGCCTTCTGACAAAGACAAGCAACAAAGAATCTGACAGCGGCCACTTTTTATTTAACAGTTTATCGACACTACGGCTGTCACAGAGATCGGCGCGATAAAGTACATTTGTTTTGTTTAGTTTTTTTATTCAAGGAACAATACAATATGTTATCAAGAAAACAAAATTAAAATAAGAAAAGAAAAAGAAAAAAGTTAGAAGGACAAATTACAAAAAAACAAAACAAAAAAAAAACAGTTGCCAGGGGGAGGAAAGTATAAAAATACAAGGTGATAAAGTACAGTTATTTTACTGCTTATTTTATTTTGCTAAGGCCCCCTAGTGGACGCCGGTCCCTCGGTTAAGAACCACTGAGAGGGGGCGATTGTGTGGTATTGATGTAAAACTTACAATTATGAATACTTTCATTTACAAATAGCTATAAAATATAACTAAATAGCCTACAACTAAATGCATTTTTCGTTTTTATCAATAACACGTTTAATGACTTTAACTTTACATTATAACATCCTTTACTAAACATGCTTTATATTTTAATTTATTCCTGTGATTTCAAAGCAGATTGAGATTCAGAGGTTTTTTGCAGGTTTCTTTGGTGAACAGAAAGTTCAGAAGAACNTTATTCCTGTGATCAAAGCTAAATTTTCAGCATCTTTATTCCAGTCTATTCCAGTCTAATCCCCCCCAAAAACTTTTGACTGGTATGATATAGGCCTTATATATATACATATATATATATATATATATATATATATATATATATATATATATATATATATAAAGAAAAATAGATAAATTTTTAAAAAATACAACTAGGACTACTGTGTTTCCCGGAGTTTTATTCAGGCAATGTATATTGGACATTGCACGACAGTTTTTTTGTTTACACAATGTATTTTTTTTTATTTTTTGTTTTGAGGGGTTTAATGAGATCATCTAAAAGAAATACAAATAAAAAGAAATACAGAACAAATAACTACAAATGTTCAGTTGTTTTAATTGCACGCAACGAAGGGAAGGTTTTGGTTGGCCAACTACTAAACGTTCGCCACTTCAGCGGTATCCAGTGAGCGGTGCGCTTCGTCTCTTCTTAAGACATTAGAATATTGTCGAAAAGTTATTTTAAACGAGAAAGGAAATGGAGGTAAACGTCGGCCCTGCAAATCCCGCAGTGATCGCTGACGTCTCGTTCTCGTTTCAAGATGAACTGACTGCGACCCTGCAGAACGCGCTCGGTGTCGCGGTAGAGATCGCCGTCGCAGAGATCACAAGACTGCTGGACAGAGCGCTCAGAGATGTGCAAGGCAAAATTCAAGAGGCTCTGCAGGATAACAGTGCGCTCAGGTTTCGGCTACAGACGGCTGAAACACAACTTTCTAATGTGTGTGGTCGCCTGAATCAACAGCCACAGAGACTCGAAGATTTTAACGTTAGCAGTCAGCTGGTGACGACCCCCTTCAGTTGCAGCAGGGTTCAGCGCGGGGGTACACAGTTAAATACCCTTAATAATGTCCGGCAACAAACCGAGCCTACTGTGAACTCGGAACATGTTTATGAGGTTTGTGGACCCAAGGAAACTGATTTATTCCCGCGAGGATCAGTCTGTGGGAACCCCCATGGAGGCGCATGCGCTCAGGCTTCGAACTCGGTTGAAGAATCAACCCCTTATAGATTAGAGGAGACAAATGGTAAGATATTTATTTGAAGACGATTCAACTGCGTATGTTTAAAGACTTAAACTACTTAAATGACAAAATGTCAATGATTTCGCTATAACAAACCGCCTCTGTAACACCTGGCACATTTTGGCTTCATGTTTTCTTTTTGCTTGTGCATTTTTAACCTCTGTGGGTTGTTATTACCCATAACTTTGGTGCTGACGCAGTGGTGCTATCTATAAATACTTGTATGACAGTGTTCAGGTGTAAAGTTGTTTAAAACATGCAGTTTTTACAGAAAAATAAATAAATAATAATATTTATGGGGTCGCAGTCAGTATGTGTGTATATATATATATATATATATATATATATATATATATATATATATATGTACATGTAATAATACATGTAATCTGGATTACGTAATCAGATTCCAAAAATGATGTAGTTGTAATTAAATTACATTGTAGTTGTAATTAAATTACATTTTAAAATACTATACACTCTATGATAAAATACGGTTATCCACTCAATAGCAATAAATTATTCACAACTTATTGATTCTCACGAATTCTTATTTTTCATCTTTTAAATTGTTAAAAAAATTTGTTATTTCTTATTTACATGTAATGAAGGGGATTCCCAAACTTTTGTGAACATATTTAATTTAAGTACCCCTAAGATTTTAAAATAAATATTTTAATAATTAGATATCACATGTTCACGTATGTTCACGGTTCTCTGACATTGGTTAATGGTCACATGACATGCAGGTGAACAAATAAAATATTTCATTTTTTAGTTAGTGTTTTATTTTGATTGATTTTATTTTATTATGATTGATTTAAATTTTACATTTTTTATGATTTAATTATTATTTGCTTTTCATTAAACTAGGGCTGCACGATTAATGTAATGTTTAATCCACTTTATGTTGTCAACAACAACAAATAGAATATATTTTCATTTTCTTTGAATTTTTTTATATTGATATGGTACATTAGGAAGATTATCCTATTTAAATCAATGTGATAAACTAGTTAGTTCAAAAGTAATCAAAAAGTAGTCTGATTATATTACTTAAAATGTGTAATGTAATGGATTACGTTTCTAACTAGAGTTTGTGTCATGTACTTTTTTTTTATTCTTTTTTTTTATTTTTTGCTTTTGATCTCATTTTCTGTTATTTTGTGAAAATACACAGGCACCAATATGCTATTCCATCATTGCTTAATCATTTCCACAGTATTTCTGTGGTGAAATTCTGGCACAACTGCCTTTTTTTTTTTTTTTACGTAAATTTGACAAGATTTTTTCTACTGTACATGGTTTGAACAGTATTTATTACATTTAATGAGACGCTTTCTTTTTTAGACATCAAGAATGAGCAACACAGTATAACCAAAACTGAGCAGAGATGTGCTGGAACAGTTACATGCGTGCTGAGTGAGGAGTCATCCCTTGAAGTGGCTGTAAAAGTAGAAAAAGAGGAGGGATATGGTGAACCAATCCCAGTAACTGTCTCTGTGGTGGAGGAGCCTAATTCAGACAGACTTTCTCTGGCTCAGTCTCAGCTACTGGAAGACTGGAGACCTGAGCTATTGCAGTCAGAGAGCTGCCAAACAAACATGCACTGCCAGTCCACCAACCAATCCCTAGGTAAGTACTTGTATAAGTAATGTGCCATGTTAGTGGGGCTGTTATTAATTTGCAAAGGGTATTATATTATTATAGACTGATAAATCCACTTAAGCAAGGATATATGCCATTATACAAGATTTTTTCATGTATTTTCCCCTTTCCTCTGCCTCTTGACCTAGATTTCCTGTCATCCTCAAGCTCAGTTCAACAAAGCCACTTCCCAAAGCTCCACAACAACCATTACAAGGGTCCCGAGCGCCATTTATTTCCCCCCGGCCGAAGACTGTATCGTTGTGGCCTGTGTGAGCGAGACTTTAACCGTAAGCAACATCTCAAGATCCATCAGAGGATCCATACAGGAGAGAGGCCGTACACTTGCTCCATCTGCAGTGCACGCTTCCGTCACGCATTGACACTCAAGCGCCACTCCCGCATCCATACGGGAGAGAAACCTTATGTTTGTGATCAGTGTGGGAAAAAGTTTAGAAATGATGGAGGATTGAAGTTCCATCAGTGTTCATGACAACAGTTGTATAAATGCACTGTTTATGGTAGTCGTGTTGCAGGATGAATCCAATATAGGGTCACCCCAGGAACAAAAAGGTTACTAAATGGACAGTTCAGCCAAAAAATGAAAACTCTGTAATCATTTACTCACCCTTAAATTGTTCTAAAAGACTTTAGTTAATCTTGGATATTTAAAATCTAAGATATTTTTAATGAAACCTGAGTTTCTGTTCCTCCATTAAAAGTCCAGGTAACCAAAACTTACAAGAACCAAAATAAAGATGTAAAATTAATTCAAATAAATCGTTTTTTTAATGATGAACCGATTACATTTTTTTTTTACATTTAAGAATAATCAACATGCGTCCATAGAACATCACATTTGATAAACACAGAAGCTTAATCAATGAGGTTTGTTGTAGTTTGTGACACATGCACAAGCTTCTGTGTGTACCATACGTGATGCACTTTATGTTTGTGTGTTTATATGCTGAATCCACAAGACTTGGATTAAACCTCTTGATTCATATGAATTTGTTTTACAACACCTTTGTGGCCTCTTTGGATCTTATAAGGTTTAGTTACCTAGACTTTCAGTGGAGGGACAAAAAAAAAATATCTTAATTTGTGTTTCAAAAATGGGTTGCAAATTACATGATGGTAAATAAAAGAATTTTCATTTTTGGGTGAACAAACCCTTTGATGATATTCCTGGATTTATCCATGAAATGACTGTCCCTGTCTTTGGTAAAAGCATCTGTCAAATGGATATCGATTGTACCTTAATGCCTTTCAAAAATATCTTTATTTCCCTAAGATTTAAAGTGCCTGACAATAAGACCCTGAATCTGGACAATACTTTGTTGTGTAAGACTTTAATATGTATACTGTTAGATTGAATCTCACTCTGAAAGCATGAGATGAAGTGATGATTAAAAAATGAGCAAGTTTTATGTAATAATCTACAGGCTAGAATATACTACAAGACTTTTCCCCCAATTTCCCTCATAATTTACAGTCTGGAGAAGTTTATGCTAGTTGTTGAAAGTCATAGCAAGATTTGAGTTTACAGATTTCAGTGAAAATCATGTAGTGTATGTGACTATTTACAAAGTTGGTAAGTGTATGATGCCTAGCGTTTTAATATCTGTTCATATTTCAAGGCTTGTAGTGTCTTCCAGCCTTTAGTCGCCTATGTTTTAGTGCTCAGACTTCAACTGAACTTCATCCCTTCTGTACTTTGATCAGCACAAATCATCAAAATCCTTGAAATGGAGACATTCTCTTATCTCTAACTTGTAAACACCTGTGACACCACACAATTATAAGATTAAACGACAATAAAAAGCACAACTATAGCAAGGTAAGTACTGTACAGTTAAACATCCTTAGATGAATCAATACTTAAAATGGAACGGTGTATGTATCTTTCTGTACTGCACCATGAACTGTTATTTTAAGTGATAAGATTGCTTATATTTTAGGTATAAAAGAAGTAGAGTGGCAGAGAATCATAGTGAAGATAATGTACAGTCAGTTTTACTTATAAGATACAAATCAGCTAGTGTCAACTAGTGCTACTTTATTAAGTTTTACTTGAGTTGTTATGCCTGCTATCCAAAGTCCAAGTCTGTCAGGTGTTTGGCATAACATAGATTCAAAGCACAGGGGAAAAATGGGATCGATGCAATGTTATTTTATTATTATTTTGTAGATTGAATCAGTTTGTGAAATTAACTCTGTTACTGATCACTTCTGTATAGCAATTAACAAATCTTGCATTTTAGACAATATTGTCTAATCCTGGGAGCAATCTCTGTTTAGGATTACTATGACATAAATCTCTGTCTTTCTGCTTTCGGAGTTTTGCAAGTTAGTTTCCAGTAGTTTGCGTTATCCTTTCTACAATCCTTTTGCAAGCAGATGAAACAAAAAGAGTGAAAGCATGATGTGCATGATACAAACTTGCATCCTTTTTCATGCATAATCAGATTATGACACTTAGGACAGGCTCTGAACATTGGACAGCCAAACACTTTGCTCCGTGGATCTGATACCAAGTCACAGGTTAGCAGTGTGGAGACGAGGGGGCACAGCTTGTTGGTGCAGGCAGCAGAAGCGCAGGGGTAAAGGCAGGAGCCACACAAGAGCTGAGTGGTCGGGCATCGAGTGCACTGAAGCAGTTCAGTAGTACCTTTTATACACGCAGGTATAAGTGCAGAGAAACAAACCGGGCACTTTGGAAAAATGCAAGACATGGGTGGAAATTAATGAAGCTTTACAACTTCGTGACACCATGTTGAGTTTGGTTCAGATGCCATTGATGAAAATGAAATGAAGTAAATATACAGTGCTTACTGTGTTTGTGGGATCTAGTTTGTTTCCACCTTCCTGAGTTCCAGAAGTGTTTACAGATTGGTAATTCATTATTGATTGAGTTTGAGAGAGAGGAGAAAGCACCTTTACACACCAAACAGAAGATACAATGAGTAATTTGCTAAGTTTAATCGAGTGATTTAACCTTCATCACTGCCAGAGCACCATGAGACATCAATGTCTTTATGCTGACTTGGCATTTTTAACAGCTTTTTACAGATCTCTTGTAGATTTGACTGGTATTTTATGATGCAGCCAAGCTATAAGTTATCAATAGAATGTAATTAACATAAGTGTTCTCACCTCTAAAATATTTTCCTTCTTGCTGAGATCATCAATCAAATCATACACTTGTGAATATCCTACAGAAAAATGATTGGCAGTTTAAAGCATAAACGAAATGTGCAATAAGAATAACTGAAGTACTGATTAGGCATGTTGCGTCGTACTATTTTCAGGACAAAGTGAAAGTGAAAGCAGTTTTTCAATGGCTGTAAATATATTTAGAAAGAAAATGTTAAAAATGTACCATTCAAATGTATAAATGGTTAATAAACAACAAATACCAGATCCCGCTGTTGTCTGTTGTCTTCCATTCCACCGTATAACTGTCTCTCTCACGCTTCTTAGCTCTTCCTTGTTTGTGTTTATACCTTCATTTTTCACAGGTTTTTTTCTGGTTCTTCTAGTACGTTTCATCGTATCTGTTTGAGATTATTTAAAAATCCTGACTGTAGATCCTGTGCTGTCCTGTCGATCTGTTCTGTGCGAGAATGAAAGTGTGACAGTATTTGATTAACAGGAAAACCCACGGCTGAGCTCTGGAAAGTCCTGGAGATTCATGACAATTAAACTTTTAGTGATTTGAAATCTATTTGTGAATTAAAACATACAGCCCATAATAAAAATCCATAATATTCTAAATATATACTGAAATTTGGTTGTGTAAACTGTAAAATAAACAATTAATGTTACTCTCTAACTTTAAAATCAGATCAAATGTGAAATACTTGATCTTTGTTAGTTATGTATATAATAGCTGGTCAGAAATTTACTGTAACAAAAATGTATTATGTTCCTGGAAAAGTTCAATGTAGGTCTTTCACAATATCTAAAATCCATTTAGACTTTGAGGTTTAAATGAAAACAGTGAGTTTTGTCACTGTAGTTGTTGATTTTGGATTAGCTCCTTTTTGTTTATGAAGCTTAAATGCTTCATCTACGAAACTGAGAGCGAACCTGTCAAACAGGTTTTCTTGCAGAGGGCATTCCTGTACTGAAAATTCAAACATTTGCTTCAGTAAGAAAAATCTTTACTCACACAATTAAACACTTGAAAACAAGCGGTACATTTGTAAGATTTAAAGCTACTAGCTCTTAGCCACTAGACATTAATTTCCAAAAACATAAAAAGTACAAAACGATAAAAAGCCAATGTAACAAATCATTATTATCAAGCCTGTTTGTTTGTGCAGCATTAACAATAGCCATTATTTTGTAGGCACCCAAAGCTAAATATTTAGCCTGCCACCATGCACACAGTGTGGGGAAAAAAAAAAATCATCCTCTTACACACCAGTCCATCGAGCTCTGGACACACTGATATATGTGTGGAAGAGACTATAAATCTGGTTCTAATCCCCTGTCTTGAGCCAAAACCCCATTATGTCTGATGGTCTTTATGTGGGGCAGTAAATATTGACCTCTTCTGAATCATGAATAGGATAGTCTTTGTGTGTGTGTGTATGTGTGTCAGCACTCTCGCACGTGTGCTGTATGTGCATGCATATTGTATGCTTGTGTGTTTCTGTCTGTCCAGTTCTGCCTTTTCAGACTTGACAACATCAGTCAAGACAAAGTCTTGCATTCTCCCTAAGGTCTGAACCCAAACTGTCTAATGTGTCTATAATGTGTCTTCGATCTCCCTACAGTCCTGCCAGCAATGCCAATATAGCCAGTCACAACACAAGAAGGCCTCTGATGATACGATTCCATACGATGTGGCATTAACTGTTTGCCAAAAGCAGTTCTCACTCAGTACTTCTGCACATCAGTTTGGTCTCTGTGAAGATAAGACATTGTGATGGTTAATAAGGATGCTAAATGCAGAAAAAAAAAACTGTTGTGATCACAATTTGCAACAAATGACTTAAAAAGGAACTAAAAAAAGGAAATTTTGCCATACTCATTCTCAAGTTCTTCCAAATCTGTATGAACTTCTTTCTCTTGTTAAACACAAGATATTTTGAAGAATGTGGGTGATTAAACAGTTGTTGGTCCCCTTTGAAAAAAAAAATAAAAAATACAATGGAATGGAATGGGAGCCAGAAGTTTAGTTACCCACGTTCTTTAAAATATCTTCTTTTGTGTTCGGCCAAAGGAAGAAACTCATACAGGTTTGAAATAACTACAAGGTGANCAATGGAATGGGAGCCAGAAGTTTAGTTACCCACATTCTTTAAAATATCTTCTTTTGTGTTCGGCCGAAGGAAGAAACTCATACAGGTTTGAAATAACTACAAGGTGAATAAATGATGACATAATTCTACTATCCCTGTAAGTTACATAAAGAGAATACCGTTGTGTACGTCACCAAAGGAAGTGAGAATTTGTGTTCATTGTCTATAAATAGTTGGTTAGCAGCATTAGTCACCTTATCTCTATGGCTCCGCTGATGAGCCCTGAACTGCTCGGGGTTTGTGAACATCTGTTGGCAGAATGGGCAGACTGACTCCGGGACGGTTTTCCATGGTACCCGTCCGACTGAATCTGGAGAGTTTAATTGTTCTTCCAGGTGATCTGCCGTTGTCCAGTGCTTCTGCTTATCCGTGTGCACCATGTTAATAACCGACGGTCTGTCGTTTCTCACCACTGCTGCGTCGCTACGAGATCCAGAACCAGATTCTGCTCTGGATCTGCAATCTGATTGCAAAGCAGCATCTGGTTTAATAGCACAGAACCTTAGAGGTGTATTACCTTTCTCTAACCTCTGTGGCACCTCTGAGGTGTAATCGTGTTGAGGCCTCTCCTTGCCTGAGACTGAGTTGCGTGTGTCTCTTGGGAAAGAAAATGATATAATTCTACTCCTGTTCTCAGTGTTTTGATCTCCTGCCTCATTGCTTATGTTATTCTTCACAGTCCCAGGTTGAGAGGGCCTCTTCTGCGACCCAGAGATGTCCTGTTTTCCCTCTGCATTAAACCTGACCAGCCCTGCACTCCAGCTTTCTAATGGAGGCACAGACAGCTGCTGAATGCAGTGGTGGAGAGATGGGTAGTCCACGTATTTAAACTTGGGCACCTTTTCCTTAGGACTGGTGGGCCTGTAGTTAGGTGCCTTCGCCAACGAGCAGGATCCCAGCCAGCCGTTCAGCGGAGGCACAGAAAGCTGTTGGATGCACTGGTGCAGGGAAGGGAAATCCACATACTGGAAACGAGGCACCTTGCGAGGAACATCGCAGAGATCTTCTTTTCTCACACGCATTTGTGTGGAGGTCTCAGGGTCACCCTGCTCCTTCCTGACCGCTCTATCTTCGGTGTCACACTCGGCTGAGGCGGAGCGTTTGCCATTGCCACCTCCATCTGGTGGCAAGTGCCTCCTGTCCTCCATCCCTCTGACTGCACGATAGTGCTTTCGTCTCCTGTGACTTTAAAGAGATATAAAATGTGATGATCTGAATAATATGAAGTATCAGAATCAGTTCTGTAAATCAGGACCAGTTTTGATTGTGATTTAGCATTTATGGCTCAAAAGGTGTAGTCACATTAGCAAAATTTCAGTGATGGAAGGTCCATTTTGTATTGCCAACAAAGAAGTCACTTTCAAACTAAGTAGTTTTCAGATGATGGATTTCGCCTGCAAAACTTTTCCAAGCAGTAAAAAAAGTAAGAAGTAAATGTGATCACATGTTAATGTTGATGACCACAAAAATGATTTAGATTAATTCCTGATTTTCCTAAAAAAAAAAAAAAAAAAAAAAAACTAAAATGGATTTTCTGACTAGGCACTTATAATGGAAGTAATGGGGCCAAGTTTTTAAAGCAGAAATGTGAAGCTCATAATTTTATAAAAGTACTTACATCAATTCTTGTGTTAAACCAATTTTACAGTTGCTTTAGGGCTTTATGATTTACAAATTAACGTAATAATAACAACAAAGTTGTTAAACTGGTTACAATTTTACAAGGTTAGTACATTCTGTGTGTTTATGCTTTGTGGCTGTTCTACTGAAAGAGTGAGTATTTTAATGTCCCACAGATTGACCCCATTAATTTACTGTAACCTATATTTTTGCTTTTTTAAGAAAAAAAGGAAACACTACATTTTATTTTTATATTCATATTATTATGTTGTGGTAATAAACATTATGGCAGAAGCGCTGTTGATTGAGCTTAACTTATATTCAACCTAGAATACTTTCACCGTTCACGCATATCAGCAAGAATCAACATGACTTTTTCTTTTGTGATAAATAACCCAGTTCAACAAAACTGCAATTCAGTCTCTAGAAATTCTGGGACAAACAAATAATTACAGATGTGGGTTGATCCTTATTACAAAGATTAAATACAAAAAGGCATTCATTAGGCATTCATGCGTTGATATATGAAACAGGCTTCTACATGCATACTGGGACCAGACCCTTTAAAAGAATACAACTCACCCTCACTGCTCTCCTCGAGGGGGTGTGGATTTCACACTGTGTGGGTGGGTGGATGGCTGGGTGGGTTTGCTCTCCACAGGCCAGGCTGGGAAAATGATAATAACAACCAGAATAAAAAAAAAACTCAGAGATGGCAGGAGATGTGTACACATAAGTGTGTGAGCACTAGAGAAAGTGTCAATGTGTGTGTTTGTAAGGGGAGAGATGGTCTGAGTTGCTCCTGTAGCCCTGTGCCATGGGTATAAATAGCTCTGCAGGTATGGAGTAAAGGAGAAAAGTAGGTCAGCTTCAGACTGATCGCCTTCTCCAGGGGGCCCAAAACAAAATATCTGTCACACACGCGCACACACACAACACTACAATCTTCTCTTTCTGTATTCACTGTGGTCAAAACCAAGAACACCCAATACTGCCACACAAAAGCCTAGCAGCAGCCCAGCCCACCCTGACTTCAGATCACAACACACACCTACTGAAATTGACACTGGTTCATTCCCCATGTGTAATCAACAGGTGAAGAGATGTGGTTTACCACCTGGTCAGCCCCACAGGATATACGTAAATGGAAGATTTTTTTTTTTTTTTTCTGATGTAGCACCAGTATCTCACAACCACACCCCAAGCATTATCTATAGTAAAAAACATAAAATTGCTCTTATATTACAAGAAAAGATTAACCTCTCAGTTAAGCCTGTGCTGAGTGAAAAAGCTCATGCTGTGCTTAGTTGTGAAATAAATATTTTCTGTTTTTTGAGGGCTGTGGTCAGTAGAGAGACTGAAGGGCTGATTTTAGGTTTCAGACAAAAATAATTATGTATATAAAATAATGTTAATAATAATAATAAAAATAATATTTATAAATAATAATAAAAAAACAGTTTTACTGATTTACTATACATGTTATCTGCCAATACAGTAACGAGTCATGACATGCAAATACTTACAATACAAACTTTTGATACCTTGTTGCTATTTTAAACAGCAAATTGGATAAATGTAACATTTCTTTCTTCTTTTTTCATATTTCTAAAAGCCCCCGAACATTGCCTGGCACAGAGAGAAAAACACACACTGTAGAACCGCCCTGGAACCGTGCCGGGCGTGGGGGATAATAACCGTGCTCCACATTCACACTCGCTGTGTTGTTCAAGAGGAACTGGGTCACGCGCCGTGGCCTACATTTTTAAGGTTTGTTGTCTTCGTTTTTTCCCCTCCCCACATTTATTTGGGCTGGCCCCGCCCTCGTTGCCTAAGCAGTGCAACGGGGGTTGGGGAAGAGCGGCGGTTCGCACAGTTTGAAGCTGAGAGCCCAAGCGCTGCCAAGCAGTTAGATGCGCCCTCGCAACATGTAGACAAACAGAGCATTCACACGCGCGTGACAGCAGAACAGTGCGCGAGCCAGCGAGAAATGTGCGCGTGCTGACACAACGAGCTAATACAGAAAGATGCGCCTGTCTATAAACATATTCATTTGACTTCCTATTAAGCCACGTATCCCCCCGCCAAATATTACACCTGTCATAGATAGCACAATAGGAAATAAACTCATTCAGACAACTGTTGTTACAAACCTGCATTAAGTCGTAGGCTACGAGATGACGACAGTAATTCAGACATGAACAATATCAGGTTTGATTAAAGATTTGAACGTATCAGATATAATTGACACATTTCATGTTTCCAGAGGTTTACCTTATGTTACCGTAGTAGTCCGTGGAGGTCCGTGAAGTGCATGTCAAGTGAGTTCTCCGTCGATTTAATCGAAACTGTGTTCGTCTTATTTCAAAGAAGAAAGAGCTTCATCGTCTACACATTATTTAAAATAATACAGGCGTAAGGAAATTATTTATCTCTGGTTTGCTTTCTTGAAAGACCACTTAAACTTCTTCAGTTTGAAAACACTGACCAGGAGGGCACGATATTATTTATCCTGTCTTAGTATCAGAGACACTTTACCAGAAACAGTTCCTTAATGTGTAAAATGTGGTTTGGCTCTAGGAGCCGCTATTCGGATTCTGATGGAGGGAGACGAAAGCCAATCATAGTTTGGTCACGCTTCATGACACACCCATAGACTCCGCCTCACTCGCGTATCTTTGGCCAATAAACGAGCTGCTTTTTGATAAGTGGGCGGAGCCACCATGTCCTAGTTCTTGGCGAATTATAATTCAGCTCAGACTCCGTTTACTCGAGTCACCCGAGCGCGAGTTGACACCCAATCCTCCGCGCGTCTTTATCAATCAGTCATATTAGCCCTGACATATGCACGCAAAACAGAGATGTCTTTCCTTCTTTTAAAATCACACGGATGTGCTACTCGTTTGAAATGTTTAAAATAATCAGTCTTGTCAGAATTAACACTAGGATCTTTTGTCTCTTGACATTATTTTGCCCCATTAGGCTACTCTTGCTGTTTGTACTTATGCTCTTCCATGTTTGTACTTTATATTTGTTACTCCGATGTGCTAGAAGAAGTCTTCGTGTTGGCATGTTATCTGAAACTGTCCAAACAAACAAAAGGTATGATA
The DNA here is from genome assembly GCA_004124795.1 of Poropuntius huangchuchieni. Lineage (NCBI taxonomy): Eukaryota > Metazoa > Chordata > Actinopteri > Cypriniformes > Cyprinidae > Poropuntius > Poropuntius huangchuchieni. The sequence continues at coordinate 36,090 of SCHK01443389.1, forward strand.
ACTGAGGAAATCCTATGACCTTCTTGCTGTTGATGAAATTATTATTATTTTTTTTATTTTACAGTTTTTAAGTACAACAGTGGAGCGGTACTTCAGCTACTTGTGTAATTTAAATGTCACATTTCTAAGGGTACTCTGTTAAGTGTTCACTTACTTATATGGAGCCAAATAAGCACATGTATACACACCAAGAAAGAGTCTACACACTCACTAAAAGCAGCTTTTATTTACACAATTACACAGACAACAAGATAAAATGGTGAGATTGCAATTGAAATTCATCTACATCCTGCTGTGACTGTAGCTCCCTAGATTGTGGTTTAGGTGTCAGGTGACAGATACGTCATCCTGGACAGCCACAGGCGCCAGAACCCTCCTATCTTAATGACGATATCCAGACCGCACGTTTAAAATTCCCTCTGTCATGAAGCATAATACCCCTTTTAGGGGGGCACATACATTTACTGAGTGTATGAGCAGGCAAAGTAGTGCTGAGGATAAATCTCATGTTTTCTCTTTGATAATAGACTGCATGTCAGGACTTTGAAGCAGGGTTTGACATCAGAATATTATGCATGGTCCATGGAATGAGCTGAATGTCAGGATCAGGTGCCATGCTATTATACACATAGTTTGAGTCTCAGCTCACGAGTTTCCTTTTCAATGTATGTCTTTTCTTAACTCAAAGAGGACAATAGAGCTAATGAGACCAAATAATTGTCTGCCATATAACCTTGAACTTGAAAGGTGTTTGCTTGGCCATGAAAACTGCTCTGAATGCTTTTCACTTTCTAGAAAGGCCAAACAGTGCCACATGAAATTAAACTGAATGCAAGCATTTTCAAAAAGAAAATGTGAAGAATGTGAAGAAGTTTTTTTTTTTTAACTAACACCTAGTTTTTAAAGCCTGATAGGCTATTCCTAGCAAATAAAATTAACACGGTATTTTAAATACATTCAGTACATGGATATTATTGGTGTTATTTCCACTGAGTTATAACTAAATTTTCAGGTGCCGTTATAAACAAGCTCCATCAGTTTGTTGTTTTTGCTTGTTTTTGTTTTATAAACAATGAAATGAAGAAGAAAAAAATCTCTTTGCAGCAGTGGATTAACTGGAGCGATGTGTGCTGCTGTTCTCATTTTCTCATCTTGATGAACTGTTATCTCAGCAGTGTCTTTAATTTGGTATTGGATGAACTGCAGTATAAACTCTATACAGTTTTTAAAAAGTCCTCTGTGACCATCCAAAGCAGCTGGTAAGTGCCATCTTGTTGAGCTGATGTTTTTGATGGACTGGCGTTCAGAGTTCAAGTGTTTTGCTTCCTGTCAGATGTCCTAGTGAGCGTTTCCACTCCTTTTAGGAATGAATCAAGTAGAAAAGGGTAGTCGAGGGGGTGAACACCTCAGTCCACCTCTTTCATCCCCTTGCCCCACTTTCTCCTAAATTTGATAGGCTGGTGCAGAAACATGAGCATTACAACCTATCGGAAGGCACAGAAACAAAACAGCGTGAGTATAGAAGTTTAACAACCTTAAATTGCATGGTTTATTGTGATATTTTACACAAAAAGTAAGAAATAAATTCTGTCATCATTTATGTCTTTCCAAGCCTTTCTTCTGTAGAACACAAAAGATATTCAGTGGAGTCCAAAGCAACTCTGGACCCCACTGACTTTTCAATATATCTTTTCTTATGTCCCACAGAGGGTAGAAAATCAATCGTAAATGAGTAACTATCCTTTCAAGTTGCTCTTACATAACATGTAGAATGCAACAGCAACTACATTAGTGAACCTCAGTGAACTGTAAACACTTTCTTTGATTTGATTCTTTGAAAATTGAAGTCAACCAAAGAAATAAGTAAAATATGACTGAAGTAACTGAAATGTCTCTACCTCAATTCCCCATCTTCTTTTGTCGATCCAGGAATTTCTGCCGCCTGTCTGTAGGAATCTCATCCAAGCTGATACCGTGGTTGCTCGCCCTTTGTAGCAACATAACCAGAGTTATCAACTCCCTACATTATAGACATCATCCTAAAATGTACATACATATAGAACTTGTTTCTTTCTTACCCAGGAGTAAGGTCTGGCGGTACGGGTAGCGGCTTGTTGTATCCATCTCTCCCAACCAACCAGTATGTTTCCTCTACACCTTTACCCTGATAGAGAATGACAAGAGCTCATCTGACAGGTTTCAGGACATTTAAGAGGCATTTAGTGTCATGTGTGATCCCAGGAGGTTTTTTGGCAAATGCTAAAACATTCTTTCTTTAAACGTTTTCCCCTTCACGCTATTTTATTTCATTTGTTTTGTAGCCATGCCTAAGGGTGGACATATGTGCAACATTGAAGAATTCTATCTTTTTCATTTTTTTTTTTCTGAATGTCCTGAAGCTTTCTACCATAGTCTGAATTCCCTTATTGTGTGTAATAACATTTTGTGGTGAAAATGATGGCGGACATTTTTATGAAAATGTTGAAACATTTTTGGGAATAAAGTTGTCATCTCTTTTCTTTTGTTAATTTTATAGCTAGAAAAGGCATTTGCCTTGATTTTTTCATGCCTCATGTTTCATCTCAAGTCATTTGGTGCCAATAGCCTTGTGGGCAGCGCTGTTGTGCTATGGGTGTCCCAAGTTTAAATTGACTCGCAGACCTTTCCTGATCCTGCCCCCTATCTCACTTCCACTTCGCTTCCTCTCAGTTCTGATCTGCCCTATCGTAATAAAGGCGAAAATGCCAAAAATAAATATTTTTTAAAAATGTGTGGTCTTCACTGACACTGTTATCTTCTCGATGAACAAGTTAAACTTTTGATAAAAACATAATAGGGTACAACATTGTCTGTTCTGGAAATTATACCAGAACTTTGCGACAGATGCCATTCTAGAAATATATATCTGCTATATAATCATCATAATCACACATCTAATACTGAATTGGTTTCTGATTATTTTACATAGTTGTGCATATGCAGTCATAAAGGCGCCTTAACTGAAGAAACACCTATCAGTGTGTGTATGCTTGCATACCTTGAGCTCTGTCCTGCCCCTAGAATCTATTTTGTAGCCAAGTTTGAGGCTATTCAGGACATCAACAGTACTCTGGTTGACATGAATTCTGTAAGCTGTAAAAACAGGGACAGCAAAACAATTAGAAAAAACATAGTAAATTAATTATTACAATAAAAGGTGTTACAAATGAAACAACACTTGATCACTGCCCATACTGGTTTCTTGTGAACATACAGACTCACTCGGGACATCAAGAACATTATTTAGCAGAATTGCACTTGGAAGTAATGATGTTTCTTGAGAAACCACTAGATGGCAGTATGTCCATTACTGCTTGACTGTTCACTCTGAGCCATTTTAAAGCTGAAGCACAGGTCATATTACATTACTCAAGACATTCTGACACTCTTCTGTTACTTTCAGATGATCTGGACAACTGTTTTAGTCATTTTATTGTATAGGGGAAAACGCACAGCACTAGATGTGTCATTTTTTTTGTGGCTTAATCTTTGAAAACATCAAATATTTCATTTAAAATGATTTTGAAATCAAATTAATTAATTAATTAGGAAAAAAAAACATCTTTTACAATATGATAATATTTATAATAATCATTTCGAGTTATTTAAACTAAAATTGACACTACAATTCAAACGTTTGGGGTCAATAAGATTTTTTTTGGGGAAAAAAAAACTAAATCTGCATTTGTTTGATAAAAATACATTAAAACAGTAATATTATGAAATATTGTTTTTTATTTTAATATATTAATGCAAAGCTTCATCAACATCATTGCTAGTTAATATTTTTGTGAAAACCATAATACATTTTTTTCCTGGATTCATTGACAAATGGAAAATATCAAAAAGCACAACGTTTATTTGAAATTTAATTATGATTATACATGTCTTTTTTGCTGTTACTTTGTTAAATAAAAGTATTAATTAAAAATGTACTAACCAAACTTTAGAACGACAGTGTATATTTTTAGGCATTGGCAACTTGTAATCATGTTTCACACATTCATCTTCCATGTTCTTTAACATGAAACATGTTCTAAAGGTAAAGTAAATGTTCTGGGATAAATGTGGCACAAGGTCTGATTAAAGGTGAGACAGTTCAGGGTGATGTCGAGGCGGAGGAGTTCTAAGAGGACATTAGCTTTAAAGCAGAATTTTCTTTCTAATTTGGCTTATACTCTTAAGAGCTTACAGGGAACTCTGCACGTTAAGCCCTCTGAGCTTCTCACTGACATGCACTCACTGATCAGCACACACAAAGTACTAACCACTGGGTTTTCAAACTGATCCTTAGCCAAAGACAAATTCCTGGAAGCACGACTTCAGAGACGTTTCGATTGCTACTATCAGACACGTGCTGATGTATATGCATACGAAACATGTCAAGTATACTCACGCAACCCTGTGGATTCCATTCGGGAGGCTGTGTTTACTGTGTCCCCGAACAGACAGTACCGAGGCATCTTCAACCCAACTACACCTGCTACCACTGGACCTGTCGCATACACATGAATAGCACGTTAACACATTAGCAAGCGCATAGAATTACATGTTGTGTCAGTCACACCTGTGTGAGCACCTTGTGATCTCTGTTGAGTTGTAGGGTGGGGGAAAGGGCCAACGGCGTGCTAACTAATTGGATGAATCTGTTAATTGGATGATGCCCCGGATTTACATTTCACTTGTTCTAGGAATACACAGCCATCAGAGGATCAAGTGTAAATACGTTTTTACATTTAGCACAATGTCTAGTTCGGTGATGTAAGACAAAACCATCTTTTGTCAATGAAAATTAGATTCGTCTGGTCAGAGAATTGTATATTTCTCACTCCGGACTATGCATTTTCTCATACCATGGTTGTCTGTGATGTTTGATATACCGGATTGTTTCTTGTATTTTCTGTTTTTGTTGCATTTATATTTTGATTTGTAAAGCACTTTGAGCTCTGGAAAATAAGAATTATTATTATTATTATTCAGAGGTGAAATTATGTAATTGATTTTTAACTTTGTGAGATCATGCATTTCATTTAAGGGTGTAAAGTGCTTGGAAAATCTGGTTTAAATGTACTCTTGACATAATCTGAAAATACTGGCTCTCATATGGCTTTGTTAGCTTTGTAGAGTTACAAGGCTGCTACAAAGTTTAAGCAGCTACATGCATTTTGTAAACTTCCATTTTAAAGAAAAACTGTTCTTTTAAACTTTGCTAGCCATCAAAGAATCCTGAAAAGAAGGCCTCACGGTTTCAACACAAATATTAAGCAGCACAACAATAATACGAAATTTTTCTTGAGCACCAAATTTAGCATATTAGAATGATTTCTGAATGGACTGATTTTGGATTAATGGAGTAATGGCTGCTGAAAATGTATCTTTCAGAAATGTGTTTGTGTGCTTTGTGCGATTCTTACCAGAATGGAGTCCAATGCGGATTTTGACTTTGACATCAGGCATGTGCCTCATTTTAAATGTTCCGATGCAGTGCAGAATGTCCAGAGACATGTTGGCCATTTCTGCTGCGTGACGGTTACCGTTACGGTTTGGAACTCCTGATGCCACCATGTACGCATCACCAATAGTCTCTACCTGTTGATACATATAACAAAATGTTACTTGTGAAATGCAAAACTATCTCAAATTATATGATATTATATAAGTAATCTATTATTTTCATTTATTCCATCACAAGACAAAAATCTTTAAAAGTATGTCTTCAATCAAAGATCACTCTCAAAAATCATCACTGGGTGTGTTAGCCTTTCAAAAGGTACTAATATGTATCATTTCAATTCTAATATGTACATTTTAGGTACTAAAATGCAACTTTACTATAGACTTTTTGTAGCTTTTTCTTCGTGCAAAAGCTTTTTCTTCTTCTTTGAGATTAGCATTGATAATGAAAGAATCTACTCAATTTCAACAACAGTATAAAAGAAAGATTAAAAAAGCTTATGCAAACCTTGTAGACATCATGGATTGCAATGATTCCATCAAAGTGCGTGTAGAGGTCGTTAAGCAGATCGACCACTTCGATAGGTTCACTCAGAGCAGAGATGGTGGTAAAACCCACAATATCACTGAAATACAGCGTGACATCTGAAAAGTGCTCCGGCTTCACTGGCTTCCCTGTCTTTAATGCCAAGGCCACAGACCTGAAAGACAGAATGGCATAATAACAATGTGAATAGAAATGTGAAAAGCAATCTGAACATCTGAAGCAGTACTCACTTGGGCAGCATCTGGGCTAGAAGAGCATCCGTTTTCTGACGCTCTACCTCTAGTTCTTCAGTCCTCTCTCGGATCAGATCCTCCAGGTTTGAGGAGTACTGCTCCAGCATCCTTAACATTGAGTCAATTATATTTGTCTTCTTTCCCTTGTTCACATTCTTAAACTGAAAGTTAGAAAAAAGACAGAAAACAGGAGATTTTATATCGTGATTTTTTTTGCCTGAAAGAAAAGTTTTAATGTTGGTTTATTTGCTTTCTTTTTTAATGTCATGCATTGAAAATGATGCAAAATTGTACCTGTGTGTGTGTGTGTAAAGGGATGTGTCGCAGTTTAAAGATCTTCAAACACAAGTTTCATTTATTTGCTTGAGAGAGAGAAAGAGAGCGCACCTGTCTGAAGATCTCCTCAAATGTTGGTCTCTTGTCAGGCTCCTCACTCCAGGCCTGCTTCATGATCTGAATCACCTCCAGCGGTGCTTCATCCACAGACACAGTGGGTCGGCACAGCGGTGGAGGAGAGCGCACCTTATCTATGATTTCTGCACACAGAGATACACAACTTAGAACACTGTATTCATATCTGAATTGCTCCAAACCAACTCTGTCGGTTTTTCTATTAACTAGATGAAAACCTGAATGGTATGTGATTATGTAGTGGTATATGAGAGTGTCTAACCTTCAGGAGGCATATCCAACATGCAGAAGGGTGCACAGCGAGATATTACCTCCTGCATGATAATAGCAAAGCTGTATACATCAGCTGCATACGCCCCCTTCTTCTTCAGTGTAGGATCCCGCAGGATCTCTGGAGCAGTCCAGAATTGATCTGTACCAAAAATACAGAGATCAGAGTCAGTCAGAAAGACCGAGTGTGTATATATTATATATAAATGAAATAAAGCAAGAGGAGATGGTGAGAACCTCTATGTCCTGTTTCTCATCTAATGGTTTAGCACATGTATTACACATACCCTCTGGTTTGGTGTCCTCCAGGATGATGTTTTGACAGTTGATAATTTCATTGAAGCCATAATCCGTAACCTTTAGAACAAACCGACCATCTACTACACAGTTCCTTGACTTCAGGCGTCCATGAATAATCCCACGATTATGCAAGTACTTCATACCCTGACAGGGAAAGATAAAAAAAAAGGCCTTAGAAGAAAAGGGACAGAGAAGTATGAGGAGATGGGAGCAGGTGACATCTTTGACAGTTCATTATTGAACAGCAAGTCATTATTTACCACATTTCCATCCATATCTTCATCTTCTTACTGTGCTGTTTTTACTTATCCGTTTATCTATGGATTCATTCAACCCTAAATTCCTCACCCTGATCAGGTCAAGGAGAAGAGAGGATTTGAACATCCAGTCCAGTCTCATTTCCTCGTTGTTGAGCAGGTCTTCCAGGCTGCCTCTGGTGCAATGCTCTGTAACAATGCCAAATATGCCAGTATCCAAAAACAGACCCAGAAACAGGTTCAGATTCTCATGACGCATGTCTCTTAGCTAGAAAGGGAGAAGAGGAGGAGAAAAAAAGTGCAGAAGACAGGCTGGGAAGGTGAGTATAGTGTTCAGTTTTCATTTCAAAACCTGTCCACAATTTGTCAGCTAAACAATGAATTATTAACTTTCATTCACTTCTTTCTTACCTTGATAAAGATGGCCTGAGTGCCATCATTGATTTCTGAAACAGAATCTCCACAGGGGCATTTCTTCAGCCAGACCCAGTCGCCCTGACAACACAGAATAATACAACTGAACACATTTCCACAGGCTAATACAGAATCTGATGAACTTGCTTTTCAACTTTTCTGCACCAAATTGTATGAATTTCATTTAAATAAGATAAATGAATTTAGAACTGCACTTTTATTCAGACTTTTGTTTTATTGAATGTAATTATACTATACTGTCTATAAAAATATAATGTGCAGTTTGAGAAATAATTTTTTGAAAGTTCTGCAGAGCTTTTGGCAAATTCTGCACAGTACTAATACTTTTCCACAACAACTGATGTACAGACAATGGCTGTATGTTGTTCATATTAATATACAGGCTACTTTATACTACATACCTTTAATTTGATTGTTAGTGTAGTTTGTCTGCAGTGATGAACAGGTTTTTGAAAGTTGAAAAATCAGCTTTTGTTTTTATTAGTGAGCGTGGAGTGAGAAATGGAAAACCTAATGGAAGCTTATTTCCGCCATGGAATAAAAAAATTAAAAAGGTAACGGCAACTTTGTATCTTACAGATCTGAGTTTATGACTTGCAATTCAGACTTTTAATTTGTGAGATATAAACCTGCAATTCTGATGGAAAAAGTCAGAATTTCAAGATATTTACTTGCAATTACCAATTTTAAAGTGGCTATTGTGAATTTTAGAGATGGCAACTGTGAGATATAAACTTGCAATTCTGAGGAGAATTGTACAAATTGTGAGTTATAAACTTTCAAATTGCTTAAAAAAAAATTCCAGAATTGTGAAATGAAAAGCCTTTTCTTTTTAAAATTGTGAATTTCTCACAATTCCAAGTTTATATCTTGCATTTCATTGGTGGAGAAAAATTATACAGAAACTAACGGGTTAAATTTTGTTTGAAACATTACTTCCTATTCACTTACTGTTTATTAAATTGTTTTATAAGACCAATACCACACTTGAAATCATGCTTTTGTACTGAATATCAGCACATCAGACTGTTTTCACCTTCTGGTATCCAGTACAAATTCACACTTTTCTTTGTGTGATATTGCTTCATAGCACCACAACGCCATGCTAACAACTTACCAAAGTGCGTCTATGTCTGTACACAAAAAAAGCACAAATTTCACACACCTCAAATACAGCAACGTTGGACGTTTCAGGAGTTGACGTAATGTAACTGCGTCCTGAAACTGAGTGGCGAGGGGTTTTAACATCTAGTTGACTCTTCGCCATACTATCCTCATTCAGCTTCTACAGAGAGAATGGAGAGAAATGGAGAATGTGAGAGACACAGACAAACAGCTGAGCAGGAGCGAGAGCATTCAGCTTCTACGGAGACACACAGGGAGAGAGAGTGAAATAGACAGTGAGAGAGACATAGATAACTTCTATGAGCAAGACAGAGAGATAGCATTTATGACTGACCCTCCTGCTGAGTGTGGTGTTGATGAAGACCAAGTCATCCAGTGTCAGTATTATCTTAGTGGGGCTTCCAATTCCTCCTCCACCGAATGCTCCAAATATCCCTAGCCCCTGTTTCCTGAACACGTACACACAAACATGTTATTTGTTTATCAGTAATACAATAAACTTAGTCAATACAAGGTGGTTTGCTGCAACTCAAGCAATTCAATTCATACCTAATATGGAGAAATAATACACCTATGCCACTCATAAACACACAGAACAGGAGAAGGAGGAGTAAAATGGTCACTCCATCCAAGCCTGCAATGAAATGAAAAGAACAACATACAAAATCTGTGATTAAATATATTGTAGCTAATAAAATGCATGTAGTACAATAATTTTTGCTTTCTCACCTCCACCACAAGCGACATAAGGACTGAACCAACAGTTTGAGTCAGTGCTCGGAGACGCTCCAGCAAAATGAATCGATTTCCCCAGGTATTTCAACCCTCCATATTTCCCATATGTGTGCGATGCATCCAGGGCGTGCGTGCGGTGTAGGCTAGACCCAGAGCCATCTGAATCCAGGACAGCGTAGCGGGCCTGCATTCCTTCTCCATCCGTACCTGCCGATATCTGCTGGTTAAAGCCATTGAATTCAAATCCGCCCTCGTTTTTAACCAGTGTATCTCCCGATACCCAGCGCCCTCCACTCGCAACTCGGCTCTGCTCTGCAGCCTTGGCTGTATAATACAGCATGTTATAGATGGTCCCAAAGAATGGAGAAACCTGCCAAGAAAAACAAAATCTTCAAAAATGGAACAAATAACATTATGAATATTAATGGGATTCTAAGCTATTTCTCATACTAAGAAAATGTAATCAAATTATACGTTTTAGAAGTTTTTAGAAGTAGTTTCAATCGTGGCCTAATCTTTAAAGAGTTAGACTTGTAACCTGAAGGTCATGGGTTCGAGTCTCAGTACGGGCAGGAATTGTAGGTGAGAGGAGTGAATCTATAGCTCTCTCTTCCACCTTTAATACCCATAACTGAGGTGTACTTGAGCAGGGCACTGAACCCCCAGTTGCTCCCCGGGTGCTGCAGCAAAAAATAGCTGACCACTGCTCCAGGTGTGTGTGTGTGTGTGTGTGAATGGGTTAAATGCAGAGCATAAATTCCTACTGTGACAAAGATGCTTTCTACATAATTATAGCTTTTCCTATTCCCATCCCTGTATTGCTCTTTTAAAATGATACCTAGTTGTGAATACTAAGACAAGTTCAGACCGATTCTTTTTTTAGACTGATTACAGTTACCTCTTCAGGTGGTGTGCTGGTACGTATGTCATAGGATTCCTGCGCTGCACTAAAGGCCTCATAGAAGTTTTGTTCTCCTTGGTCCATGGTTATTGTCAGGACCCCATCATATGCTCGTCGCAGTTTGGTGTCATTGGCCAGGATTGGATAGTTCACATTTTTATACGGCAGTGAATACAGGAGGGTGTCATAAGGAATGAAGATGTACCCTCGGTCAATCATTCTCATGTCCATTGCTGTGGTTAGCAACTTATACTGTTCATCTCCACCAATCAGAACAGAGTGCATGCACATGATGACAACTGCACACAGAAAAAGAAGAGGGAGGAATAAGAAAGTGGGAATGTGCAAAGAGGACTGAGGAATAAATAAAATGATTAATAATTATTAAAACACAATGAGAGATATTACACAAATAGATATAACAAACAAATATTTATAAAGTGCCTGCCCTAATTTGGATCACTCTCATGGAAGAGGACACTAAAATTGCATTTAAATAAAATAAAATAAAATAAAATGTAATTTAATTAAAAATAAGTATAAAAATGAGTATAATTTAAAAATTATTTAACTGAATTACTACAGATTTCATTCTCAAACAGTAATTATAGATTTAATTATAATATTCCAAAATTCTTCACCAGTTTCAGTGTTGCTGAGCATTTTAAATTCATATTTACATTTTAAAACATAATTCAAACATAACACTGTAAAAACCTGTTAAATGGTTAACGGTAAATTCCCCTACAATTTACGGTGAATAACTGTATTGGGCATCACATGTAATTTTGGAAGTGAAAAAGAACATGAATAACAGTAAGTACACAGTAAGTAAGTTAAATCTATAAAACCTAAAATGATGCTAACCGTATTTTTACGGTAAAATTCTGGCAACCACAGCTGCTGTTTTTTACCGTAAAATTTTACTGAATTTTTTTTACAGTGTGATAGAACTCACCCCTCACTCGATTGGTCTCCCGTATTGTCTTTAGGGCTCGCCGTGGCCCTTCCTTGTCCATTTCCATGGTAACAACCACACCAACTGGCAGACCAAGGGCACGCAAGGAAGCTGCCAGTTCATGCCCAGTCGCTTCCCACATGTCGTTCTCCGCTGTTATAATCCCAACATGTGCCCAGCGGAAAAAGCGCAGCACGGAGAAGAGCACACGAGAAGACAGCGGGAGCGGCCGCAGGAAGGTGGAATACATTCCCTCATCCATGTCAGCCTTCAGACAAGCCCAGGACAGGATGCCCTTATTCCAATTCTTTGCCAGCAGTGCAGCAGCAGTGCAGTAGCCAGGGTTTGCCGGTCCAAGAAAAGCCGAACCATAGCCCTCCAGCTCAGCAAAGCGTGCCAGGGCTTTCGAGCTAGAGCAATCCTCATTAATTAGTGTGTAATCATACCAGTAGCCCTTGTTGAGGTCGGGGTCTTTGTTTATTCTGCTCATGGCTAACCTTGCAGCCAGATCTGGCAGGGCTTTGGAGTACATAGGGTCACATGCCCACGGTCCTACAATGGCGATTTTGAAGGTGGTGCCCCAGGCCTCACAGGGCAAGTATAATAGCATGACTAGAGGAAGGAGAAAACAGTTGCCCCACCAGCTGCGGCTGCGTAGCACTGGGGTCGAGGACACAGGATACAATGAGCCATCAGGCTTTTTTGCTTTTTGCTTAGAGGTTTGTTTTCGGCGTCTCTTTCCAGCACTAGACTGTGGCCATCGTGGGTGGTGGGACTGGCGAAGAAAGCTAGCGTTTCTATGGTCATCCATTTTATTTTTGTTTTACTGTTAATTGTCAGCGACAATGAAAAGCAGGTGGCACTGAGCGGTGTTGTGCTGTATTGTGTGAATTTTTGGTTAGCGACAGTGTAAAGGCTGATAAAAAACACACCCAAAACACCCAGCTCTTGATACGGGTTCAACCCACTGAGGGGCACTAGCCCAAAACTATTGCACAATAACCAGCCATATCTGTTTTAGAGATGCAGAGGGAAAGAGGGGAAAAAGAAAAGGGATGAAAACAGAGCAGAAAAAGACAAAGTTAGGATTTTTATATGGGAATATTAATATATAATACATTGCATCTCTTTTTACTATATGCAGTAGTGATGTGAGAGTGTAACATTGGCTTAAACATCAGCATCAGGGTCATAAACTGATTACCATGGTCAATAGATCTAAACTGCATTTTAAAAGTCAGTAGGATTTTTTATATGTATATTTTTCTTTAATATTTAATAAATCTTAATACTTTAATTCAATGAGGATGCATTAAATTGAACCTTTTACCTTTTACCCGAAGACTTTTACATTATTACAAAAAAGTATATTTAAAAAAATTATATTTATCAAATAATCGTAAAAAAGTTGAATGGTTCCCACAAAAAGTTCAGAAGCACAACTGTTTTCATCTTTGATAACAATAAAAAATGTTTCTTGAGCAGTAAATCAGCATGTTAGAATGATTTCTGCAGGATCATGTGACACTGAAGACTGTAATGAGTCATGGCTTCTGAAAATCCAGCTTTGTCATCACAGGAATATATTCCATTTTAAAATGAATCAAAATAGAAAACAGTTATTTTAAACTGTAAATATATTTCACAATATACTGTGTTACTCAAATAAACTCAGCCTTGATGAGCATAACAAACTTCTTTCAAAAACATCATAAAATCTTACCAACCCCAAATTTTCAAATGGCAGTGTAATTAAAGATGAAACAAATACAATAAAATGAATGAGTAGATCTGTTTCTCCTAATATTGTACAGAAAAATACAGATGCTCCAGAGTACAAAGTGTTAGGACTTTATTTCTCCTAATTGTGACAGTACATTTTACACCCTGTTCTTCCCACTGTGATCCTAAAGATCTAAATGATCTAACTGCAGGCCTGGTCCAGCTGACCAACCACATCCTCACCTGACTCATGTGCCATCTGTGTTTAAAGGTGGAGCTGGGGTGAAGTGTCACACGACTTGTACCAGGCTGTCTGCCCATTCTTCCATCCCCCTCCCTCTTTTTCTCTGTCCATTGCTCAGCAAGCAGCAAGCAGATTACAATTAAAGAGCTCTGCCTTCATTAGCCCTGGCCATAATAACTGCCAAATAACGTGAGGCTTAATCAATCTTAATCCTAATCAACTTTATCTCTTTACACCATCATCACTCTATTGACCTGTCAAAAGCCTTTTGTTCTTTAATGTTTTTCTGTGTTCTCCACCCTCTAATTCATGTCTTCATCATTCTGTCTAAATTCTGTATAAATGTACCCCTCACTTCTTAACCACTAGGTCTGGCTTACTCTCATTCTTTGGACTTTTAGCCAGCTCTGAAATAACTCAGGATTACAGAGGATTGCACGGGACCTTGCTGTCAGACTCACGCTACACCTTTGTTTGAGAGCTTTACTGTCTGTAATATTAGAAAACGGTCACACCACAGACCCCCATTCACTTAATATTTAATTTGTACTGTTGTGTATGAAATGTGCTATATAAATAAGATTGCCTTGCCTTGTAGTACTTAAGAATGTAAATCTAGTTTTCACATTTTCTTTCAGTAAAGTTTATTGTTACTTTGTGTTGTTACATTATTTAACATTAACAATAAAGACCACTAAACTGGCAATTTTTGGGCGATTAGACTGTAAGTGACTAAACATTACAGTAAATAGACAATATTATTTTAATAATATTTCTGTATCAACAAAGACCCATATCTTTGAATGTTAGTGAATGTTAGCTAAGTTAGCATAATTAGCAATTGACATCTTTAGTAGCAGACAGACATTTCATTATGTAGGACCACTAAGAAAAGGTAGCCTAAATTACATCTATTTTTGATGAGTAAAGTAATAATAATAATATAATGCAATTAATTGTTAGGTTTAGTACTCAGAATACTGAAATGAAATAATGCATATGTTGAAACAAACTTATTTATCAAACTCTAATAAAAAGAAAAAAATCTTTCAAGTTATGCTGTAACAACCTAAGATTACTTAGCATACCTCAGGGAAGTCCTAATCCTCTAAGCCTCAGGGACTACTCTAGCAAATTCAATATTGAAAACTACTGTTACCCTTAATAAAGAATTGTTAGTAAAAGAGCAAAAGATCGGCTTACCTGGTAAGTGTGGCTAATTGAGAGCCATGGCGAGTACTCGTCCCATTAGAACACAGAGAGTCTGAGAAGAACCAGAGGGGGACCAGAACAGGACTTCCAGGGAGGAAACAGTAATAAGAAATAACAAAGTCCAATTTAAAAAAGTAAAAGTCCAGATCGAAGGTGGGGAAAAGACAAATATTCCATGTCAAAATGGATGGAAAAACTTTTTTTTTTAAAAGTCCTTTGTCTTATCGTCTTTGAAAAGAACAGTATAAAAAATGTAGATGTAGAAATCCACCTTTCTCTTTTTTTAAAGGAGAGTTGATCTTTGGTTTGTGGTCCCCGGAGGTTGGAGGCCCTCTGTTGGACTGAGTCCTGCCCCAATCTGGAGAGCCTAATGGGGGAAGCCACTGGAACAAGAGCCTCTCTGAGTCCTGGGTCTTACTGGGAATAGGCAGAATTACAAAGAGAGAGAGACAGCGTGAGTGACAAGGAACGGGCAGAGGAGAAAGGAGGGGCAGGCCAGGAATCCAAGCAGTGACTTCTTAACCCTCTTTAGCCTATAATCCACACATACATGGCAAAAGGCATTGTCTCTCCTCAGTGTGCATATGAGCTTGTGGACAAGTAACATTCAAGATACTAACTTACAATTTAAATTAGAATTAATAACAACACTGACAATTTTTAATGAACTCTAATTCATTCATTTTAATTACTTGTAACCAATTTTAGTGTTTCTAGTCTAAATGGAAGTTTTAAGCAGATTGTTTCATGTTTAATGCAATACCATGATAAATATCACAATAGATACTGTAGGTTGAATGATGGTTTCTAATCAAGCTGAGGACTTGATCCCGCTGTCTGTGTGGGATCAGCAGTGAGCCATCAAACGTTACAGATTGTACTAGTAACACTTTATTTTAAGGTGTCTATTACACATGTTACAAGTACTTACCATTATAATAACAATAAATTATGCATAATTACATGCAAGTAACCCTAAGACAAATTCTAATCCTAACCCTAATAGTCCGTACATGTAGTTAATTATTATTACTCAGTACTTAAATGTATAATTACACTGTAACGACACCTTAAAATAATGTGTAACCGTTGTACCTGTACTGTCCCGCTCCATCTTGTTGCCTCAGGTGCACTCTGTAATTTTTGTTTATGTTGCACTGGCCAATATGGCACTTGTCTAGGACACCTAAAATGGCTGTACAACTCACAGTCAGCCTTGATTAATGAAAGTGAAAGACAATAGTCACCGAAATAAGTGAATTGGATTTGACTGGTCATGTGGCCTCAACATGGCAGCCCCACTGTTAAGGTCAAATAAAAAGAATTTGTAAAGCTACTGAATACTTTTTAATATAACATAATTTAACACAATGGACAGAAAAAAGCACAAAGTGCATCTGACACCAGACCTCTGCAATGAGTTTTACCTGATGGTGTTAAAACATTAGTGTAACACGTCCTCATTTCACATTACAAAATCCCAAGTGTCAATGTGTCCCTCTTTCTTTTCTGCTCCTCCTCCTTTCTTCTTGATCTTTCTTGAGTTTATAAGCTTGGCTAGTAGCTCCCAACAGGTGAAAGGAGATTTGAGTTCCCAGGAAGCCCAAAGCCACGATACCTCTTTGTTCATTGTGACACTGTGTCCTATAGCACAACCCAGTCGCACTCTTCTTAGAGTTTGCTTTAACATAAAAGTTACATTTCATTCTGATATTTGCAAGTCAGACAGAGAAGCGCTTAAAGGCCTTCTGGAGAAAACTGGAAAGAAAGGTTACAGGGTTACCAAGCTGTTATTACAAGAAGCAGCATTTAAAATAATGAAATGAAAGGATGGAGGTATATGAAACGAGAGAGGGAGCTGTGAGAGATCATTCAAGCGCTTGTGACGCGGCAAGAGCTCTAAGGTCAAAACCTGTTAGGATTATGTCCCGACTATATCCTTGAGCAGTCCTCCAGGACTGGAGCTTTTATATAAAATGTAGGCCCTATACAGACGAATTTATGTAAATCAGTTTGACCAAAATTTTAAATATTCCTTTTGTAAAATAGAAACGAGTATAAACATATAAGAGTGGCTGATGGTGATTGCAATAATCACCATAATTAGTCCCATTAAGAGAATTCTTTTAAAATGATCTAAAAAGATTTATGGAGAGAATTAATGCTTAACTTAATGTTGATGCTCATAAAACAGGTGCAAAACGGAAAGAGGAAAGTTGATTTTGCAAAAAAAAAGTAACTTCAAAAAGCCTCAAAAACATTTACAATTAATCCATAGACTCTCTCTCTATGAATCGTACAATCTACGAATATATACTGTAGTAGTAATATGTATACTGTAGTAGTAATATACTACTGTTCAGAATTTTGGGGTCAGTAAGATGTTTTTAAGAGAAATTCATACTTCAGCAAGTTATTCAAGAATGCATTAAGCTGATCAAAAGTTAATGCTGTATGACAGCATTTTGGTAAAATGCTTTTGAATTTTAGCACCAAATCAGCATATTATGACTGATTTCTGTAAGATCATGTGACACTAAAGACTGGAGTATGTAGAAAACAGTATTTTAAATTGTAATAATGTTTCACAATATTATTGCTTTCACTGTATTTATTTAATGTATTTAATTTAATAAACACAGCATTGGTCAGCATATGAGACTTCTTCTCAAAAACATAAAAAAGAATGGTGTGTAATGGTGTTATACACCATATTCTTTTCCCTCAAAGTAAATGGTTTGGTGTGTTCTAGAATGTAACTTTCGTTTGATCCAGTTAAACCTTTCTTTCCACTAATGAAGGACCACATTAACGGACCTAAAAGAAGGACCTCCATACGGCAGCTGGCAATATTGGCTTAGCTTTGACCGCAGCTCTATTAAACACTATGTGGCTGGCTCATGTTCATCAGAGAGCCGTTGGAGCACTGGAAACGAAGTTTACCTTTTGCCACAACATAGGTGCTGGATGGAGAAGACACACACTTTATCTTAGTCCTTGTATATCCTTAAGCTCCCATTTTCAAGTTTTGTACCTAATTTACTGTACAACATGGTGTATTATATCACCACTTGTGTCTCGATCAGGGTCATAATAGTGTCAAGAGGTGGAGGGGACACAACCCATGAAGGCTTTCGGTCGGTCATGACTAGCTCCTGACCTACACTTTTAACTTGTTGCTGACTGGAACAAGTAACTGTCTGATCTCATGAGCACTAGGCCCACTTCTGTGTGTGTGTGTGTGTGTGTGTGTGTGTCACACTAGCTCATGATTGATAGGAGTCCATTTTAAGTTAATCAGATTAGTCAGATTGGGTTGTGCTGTACTGAGCTTCAACCGGCAAGCCTCTTACCTCTGATCGGAGAGAGAGAAATGAGGTGGGAAGAAACAGGTAGCAACATAATTTGCCTGAAAGAATTGTTAATTAACGTTTGACAGCATTATTAATTCATGTTAATTTATAAATACATACACTAAAATGTATGACATGGCAAACAACTTGTAGGCTATGCTGTATTTGTGTAAAATCTGCACCATTTAAAGAAACAAGGAAGTTCACTAATATCCACTATGTCTCAATCAGGCTCAAATTGATAAGCAAAATAGATGACAGTCGTTGTTTACAATACAACCAGAGACGCGTAATAGAGGCGGTTTAGCCATTCACAACACACTGGGTCAGCTAACCAATCAGAGCCCATTGCGAATTTCTGAGGGAGAGCCTTCACAGAACCCGAAAATCAAACCGGCCGTTTTGATGCTAGCTGAATAGCAGTGTACAATACAGTTAAAATATGTGAAAAATAATGTGTGTTTTTTTTTTTTAAACGAAGCATGAACACATGTTGCTGTGCACCCCATAAACACAATCAGCCTTCGAAATAATCCATTAGACCACCCCTTTAAGTTGACTGTTTTAACAATTAGTGTAGTGTATCTCAAAAACATTTCAGTAATCGCCAAGTTTAAATTGACTGACTAAAATTAAATTGATTACTTGAAGGCATCCATAAAATTACAATGCTTTTTTGTACTCTTTGTTCAATAACAGAAAGATTTAATGAATTCAAATAGGGTTAAGCATTATAAAGATATTTATTGATATTATTATGCAGTATAAAGTAATTAGCATTTCAGATTTTAAAAAAGAGAGATAATCTTAACTTCTAAATCATCCAGGTGGCATTATTATAATTTTTTAGACCTACCTTTTTCTAAACCTACACAAGAATAACAATATTTTCAATAGCATGTTTAACAGGTATTTCTATGTAAATCACATATAGGGTAGGCCTTAACTGGCCATATTTTGTTGGTTTTTAGCATCATGCTATTTAACAGATCTTATGTTCAAAACTTTCTCATTACAGTCCAAAAACTGTGAGACTCTGTTTGTTGTCTACAACTCTACATGGAGTTATATCATAATCCTGTACGAGTCTATTGGTAAGAATCCCAAGGTGAATATTCTCCAGCCCAGGGCACCACTGACGGAGGCAGCGGAAGCAGAATTGTCTCCTACAATGAGGACAGATGATGTTGGGACAGCCTTTTCCATTGTGTGTAAGCAGGGCCTTGCACCCTGGACAGGCCCTGAAGTATGGACATCCTCTTGCCGAGCTGTGTGGGTCAGTGATTTTTGTGTTGCTGAGGAGAGCAGCACGGAGCGCACAGTTTGGCAGTGTGCAGGAATTGGTAGTTGGAGTGTCACGTGGCCACTCTCTCTGACACGCCAGGCAGAACTGAAACACGGACCTCTTCAGTTTAGAGCAAGACCTGCAGACCGCACACTGACCATCCACAACCCCCACATTAGACTGATGACAACTAGGACACTAGGGAGGGGAAAGGAATTGGTTATATTTCATCACAAAATAAAAAGAGGGGCTCCACTTAACAGATTCGCTTACTTTTCCATTTTAAAATTATGGTTAAGTGAAAAACAAGTATATAGCTAAAGATTTGGTTCAGTGAGTATTTCCACAAGTTTTCTAAACCTTTTTCCAAATCTTTTTCTAAGTTTTAGAAATTGTATGAAGCATAGCTCACATAAAAGTCATTTTCAAACCGAACAGATGTTGGTCAAAGTAACCACTCACATGGCCAATTTAAAAATAAAATGGCGAAATCTGCAGAATGGTGCAGATTCCTAATGAAATTTCAAATTTTCACAGAACAACGGTCCATGTGACTGCAGTTTTAACTAAAGTATTTATTATTATTGATATTATTAATAATAATAATAATAATAGGCCTAGTATTATAATTAGTGCTGTCAAATGATTAATCGCGATTAATTGCATCCAAAATAAAAGTTTTTGTTTACATAATATGTGTGTGTACTCTGTATATTTATTATGTATATATAGTTACACACACATACATGTATATGTTTAAGAAAAATAGGTTATATTTTTTATTTTAAATATTTATATCTATATAATATAAATTATATAAATATATACATGTAAATAAATGTAAAGATTTTCTAAATGTATACTGTATGAGTGTGTCATTTATTATATACATAATAAATGTACACAGTACACACACATATATTATGTAAACAAAAACTTTTATTTTGAATGTGATTAAACGCGATTAATCGTTTGACAGCACTAATTATAATACATACAGTGTTTACAGAAACATGTCTAACAGGGAGTTATAGCCTACCTTTACAAATCACGTACTTTACTGGCCATTTTTTACTAGGCTTTTTGCGTTACATATAGGCCTACGTAATAACCAGTAAAATATGAAACTCAAGGTGTAAAGTATATTCTTCGTAATAAAAAAAACCTATGATGTTTTCCCAACGTACAGTTTTAAACAGTACACATTTTGTTTCAAAAGTACATTAGGCTACTGGAGTGTAGTACGTTCAAACGTTAAGCTTTGCATAGTTATATCATTACCGTATTCATTTAACAACAGTATCACAGCTTCATTTAAAATTTTTAGGGATAATCTTGCTAGTAGCCTAGTGTGTACTTTTTCACATTTCAAATATAACTAAAATGATTGAGCAATAGCTCAATTTATAAGGCCCGGTTTCACAAACGTGGCTTAGCTTAAGCCAGAAATGGGCCTTAGTTAAATTAACATATTTAAGCAACTTTTACAAAAATGCCTTAGAACACTTTTAGAAGAATTTTAGAAGAATTTTAAGATATGTCAGAGCAAGTTATTTTCAGTTCAGACAGATCAAACATGCATTTTAGTCTAGCTTAAGCCTTGTCTGTGAAACCGGTGGTAAAAGTTTTAACCCAGAAAGGCTCTTCTAGACACTTATCAGTGGAAAACT
Organism: Poropuntius huangchuchieni; assembly: GCA_004124795.1. NCBI lineage: Eukaryota > Metazoa > Chordata > Actinopteri > Cypriniformes > Cyprinidae > Poropuntius > Poropuntius huangchuchieni. The sequence goes on from SCHK01443389.1 coordinate 57,241, forward strand.
GCGTCACAGTTAATCAGACAACTTGACATAGTGAGCTAAATTAAGTCTAAGAGCTTAATTCCCTCCTATAGTATTCTGTTAGAACAAGTGTCTGAAAATAGCGTGTGCGAAACGTCTGACGTCATGATGGATCACAATGATCTCGCGCGGTCAATCTACCTTTGGAACGTTCATGGCTCAAATACTCCTGGACAGTTTCCACGGATGGACACACCTGAGAGAGAGAGAGAGAGAGAGAAGAGAGAGAAGAGAGAGAGAGAACGCGAGAGTAGACGAGGGTCAGACGATTAGTAAGGAAAAAGTAAGACAAAAGGTATTGGGAACTGTGCTGACAGGGAAACTGAGGACACTGTGCCTCACAGTTACGCGTGATCCACATTAAGACAGTAACAGTTTACCAAGAACATAATCTACTGTGTAAAATAACACGCATTTCGAAAATCAATGTCTCTGCCAACAAGAAAACAATATTCCTTCCTACAAGTGTGAATTCAAATAGTCTTAATTTTACCCACCTATGCAGTTAAAGGGACTCTTGCTACAGAATGTATGATGATAACTAGTAAAATAAACAAATAGTAAATTAGTACTTACTGGAGACCAGCACACTACGCTATCCTCTTCTTTGTGCGAAGAGACACAACATGAAAGTATTTATTTCTCGTCTGCGTAAATAGTTTAAAGGGGAATACCGAGTCTTGCGTCTTTCACTTTCTGTTTTTAGGCGGAAGTAAGTTAGCATAAAAAAGAAAATAGATAGCAAAGATACCCCACTGGCACTCTTCCAAAATATTAACGTTCTCCTGAAAAGGTATACTGTTATGTACAGTTACTTAGTTGTTTTTTTTCTTTGCAAAACACTTTAGCCTGCGATTACTAGATGATTGGTGATTTAGGTTAATACAGCCCCATCTGCTGGGCGAAGAAAGCAAGTGGAAATAAATGCTTGCCAGATAGCAGTCTATATCTCTGCCCCCTCTTCCCTTTTCTTGTCCTGATCACTTGTTTACGGCCATAATCATGTTCTCTGGTACTTTTTCTCAGAAAAAGTCAAAATGCACTGAAGCTTTTACAATTAGAATGAATAATTAAAACATCATGTTTACAGTTTGTTCCAAATATTTATTTCTCCATCTCTGGCTGAAGGGAAAAGACAGAAACAGAAACAAAACATTGTTTTGTGTTTATTGTATTGTATTGTCTTATCATCATCCACTAGAGTCCCAGATTATTAAGGATCTTAGCATTATCCACTATCACACAGGCCTCTGTCTCAATGTCATCATCATCACTGTCATAGTATTCATCAGTATCAACATCGCCATTATCACGGTATTCATTGTTGTAGCATTCTGGACGCAGGCAGCGAAAGCAGAACTCCTCGTCACAGTGGGGACAAATGATGCTAGGGCAGCCCTCACCATTGTGTGTTAACAGGGCCTGGCATCCCGGGCAGGCCCTAAAGTACGGGCATCCATTCACAGAGCTTTGTGGGTCACTGATCTGTTTGACGCTGAGGAGGGCAGCACGGAACGCACATTTCGGAAGCATGCAGGAGTCGGTGATTGAAGCATTGCTTGGCCACTCCCTCTGACATGCCCAGCAGAACTGAAACACGATTTTCTTCGCTTTAGAACAAGATCTACAGACTGCACGCTGTCCATCCAGCTTTCTGATATCAGATTGCTGACAACCGGGACACTACAAGACAGAGAGAGAGACAAGTTACATCATTGCCAGTAGGTGGTGATAAAAAACTTTTGTCACTATGAGTGTGTCATTCACTCAAATTATTCATTCAACAAGGCAACAAGTGACACTCCTTAAGTTTGGGTCCTTCACTCAATCTAGCCCTACTAACAGTGATACATTATGTTTTTTCCCAATCAACATTTTGTTTATTAAACAGTTTAAAATGAACTGTATTAATACATAAATTGAGTAACAACAGTTGGTGGTATATTGCAGTATCTTCTTTTGGAAAAACAGATGCTAAATCTGCTAAATTAATAAATCTCTTTTCTTTCCTATTGTACTCTGCCTGTCATAATGTGGGCAGTTTGTACAAATTCATGAAAATAAAATGAAAATGAAAGTTCTACCTTTGGACTGCTCATGGTTTAAATTCTCCTGTTCCACATCAACAAATCAACTGAGAAACCTGTGAACAATACAGAGTCATACTGGTTATTTAAAGTAATGTAATACTAAGCCACTGGGGAACAACATGAGCATATATAACACAGTTTTCAAATCGGTGAGAAAAAGGCTAGTTAGCCAGCACCTAATTTTAATACAAGAAGACAACATTTATTTGTTCCTAGAATACAAGTCATAAATTCACAAATGATTTCCACTAAGCTGAATTGAAGTAACTACAAAAACATTGAAGTAAAAAAGCAAATACCTTCCTTGCTGGCAGAACATAAAAAACATACCACACTCGCATGTGCTTAAAAGCTGCGTTCCTGTCAGCACAGCTGCATGAAGGGGAATACCACAGTGCCGTGTAACTTTCACTTTGTCTTTACTCACTAATCTCAAGCACAACCTTATACGACCTTTCTTTTACTCCTTTCCCTCTGATTATATGACAGGGTGGGATCACACAGATTTATTGTCTGTTGAGTTTACAAGCTGTCATATATAGGGCAGACTGCTATTGACCAAGCGGCAACCTTCCGCTCTCTCTCGTGAAGCCAACACGGAAGTGTAGTGACTAAAACTGCAATTCATCGACTGGCCGCTGGAGGCT
>SCHK01443391.1:0-13258 GCA_004124795.1 Poropuntius huangchuchieni
TCTGCAAGGGGTATGTATATTTATGAGCACGACTGTAAGTCCTATTATACCTAGCCAATACATTCTCATTCAGTCTATTCCTCTGGCTATAGTTAATTGAGAACACCTCACAGACATGTTCAAGGAAACCTTATTCTCACCTCAGGCTTTAAAAGGACTGCAGCCAAGTGACAGCTTGCCTCACCATCGACTTGGTTGAAACATGTTTGGTTCTATTTTTCTTTGTCTTTCTCTTCATACCTCTTTCACTGTCTCTGTCATTCTCTTTGCATTCTGTCTTTTAGCCTTGGCTTCACTGTGTCCTCCAGCACTGGAGTGTATAGTGAAAGGGAAGAAGAACAGAATCCGAAATTGCGTCGAGCTTGAAGTAAATACAATGAGACAGACCAGCTTCTTCTTTCACATCACTGGCTGCTTACAAAACAGTTTGAATTATCAATTCTGACAGAATGTGTGTTTCCTAATTCCACTTTTCACTCTCTTTCCTCTTTTCAGCCCATATGGCAATGCAAATTTGAATGCAGTATATATCATGTCTTGAAACTTGGAAACACCACTACAGTGACTGTAATTAATTGATTGACATGATTGAAGTTAAATAATATTAATTACTTTTCAATAACATTATCTCCTTTTGAGAATGTCAGCAAAAGACATTGTTTTTTTCTTCTTCATAGTGGCTCTTACTTTGCCTGTATACAGTATAGTTCAGCTTGTCATGAATAGTCTTCACTCCGTTCGATCTGGTTCTCTGAGGTTTGACCAGTGAGAAGCAAGGGAGCAAAACAAATCAAACTTTTCTTGTAGAGTCTTAGCTGAGAGCATTACAGTTGGAGAACAATAATCAAGGAGGAAATGTTTACGCTTAAAGGGACAGTTTACCAATAAATGAACATTCTGTCATTATTGCTCACCTTCAGGTCATGCCTTTCTTTATAGTTCATTTACTGAATAAATGAATACTCTATCATCGTTGACTCACCTTCATGTCACTGGAAACCTATATGCCTTTCTTTCTTCCATGCAACACGAAAGGAGATATTGAGTAAAATGTACATTCAGCTAAACATCTCCTTTTTTGACTGAAAAAAAAAAAAAAATTCTAAAAGTACAGGCTGATGCCAGGATCAGCTTGACATTTTTAGATATTTTAAAACAGTGTTAAGGGTAAAACAAAAGCCTTAATCTTAAAACACAAGTTATTAAATCACACTAGGAAGTTAATTATTTATGCACAACATGTTCTTTCATTAAATTTTAAATAAATGAGTAATACTGTACACTGTGCTACTCTCTTAGTCGATTTGATTTCCACAGTTGGTGCACACAGCTTTACAATGATCAATTCACACTCGTAAAGTCCTTTATAATGATCAATTCGCACTCGTAAAGTCCTTTGCTATTGTTATCACCTCAACAAACTGTGCATTTTATAATTGGGTCAAGCTGCAGCAGGTTATTAAATGACATGCGCCCTGACCTTTTGACTCCTCCTAGTTTATATCGACTTGTACACTGCATCATGATGGGAGTCTAAATGGCAACAGGATTAAAGATTTTTGAAACTTCAATACCAGAACGTCTGTATAAAGAGGCGAGAGGATGGGGTGTCACTGTGGTAATCCTAAACGCCTATGAAGAGAGCTGACACCCTCATAATGCGAGCTGGGACTTCGATAATAATGTCTTTAGGAGGCTCTCACACACAGCGTAATCCTCCTTTGATTGATGGAGGGAGGCCAGCGTGCTCATTGATCAAAACTCCCTCCTGCTCCGTTTGGCCTGAGACTGAGGCTGAGAATTAGTCAACAGGGGAACAAGAGAGAGAACTAACCAAATAAGATGATGAAGATTTGATTCTCTCGTTCTCCACGTCTCTACGCATCTTTTTTGCTATTTATCTCTTGAGTTCAGTCTCTCTCTCTTTCTATGAGAGATTCTGATGATGAGATTATGAGGGAGAGTGGGGTTCCTTTTTTCCGTTTGAATGCCCCATGAGCAGCTCTCATGCTGAACATAACGCTGAAAGCCTCTTCGGTTGCAGCTTCCTTAGAAATCATAAGCTATTGGCTGCAGGTTAAATAGATGCTTCTGTTTTTCTATAGCCAGACATCGGCTTATATCAGCAGTCGAGTGGAGCTAGACAAGACAAGATATGAATGAGTAATAGTAACACTTACCTCTTGGAATCTGATAAATCTGGAGTGCATTGACTGAGCACTGTGGTATGTGGAGGACTTCTATAATGAGCAATGTTTGTTTTTTCATTCATTCATTTTTATGTGTACTTTGTTTATTTAAACCAGTTAATTGATATTCATTTTGTAAATATATTATTCTTGAATTTTATTCATTGATTTATATTTATTTTTTACATTTTTGTATAATATAAATTCAGTTCAATTCTTATTGCTAATTTAATGCTTTATTATTCATATATTATATATTGTTTATTAAGTGTGTTATTACATTCGGTACATCAAAGTAATTTATTCATTTTAAACATTTTGTAAACATTGCTTTAAACTAATATAAAAATAATAGAAAAGATGTGTAGCTTTTATGTGTTACTCCTGCCTGATGTTTGCATAATATTTGCATATTATTAGTCACCTAACTAAGCAGCTATACTATAATAGACTCATTTGTTCAGGAATACATTATTCAAAATTTATATTAGAAACATCATTGTTAATGTGCTTCATTTATCACAGCACTTGCCAATCTATTCACTATTCATACAGCATAAGATTATCCAACAACAGTGTACAGCATTGCTTTTATATTACTATTTGTACAAATCCAGCGACTGCTTTGCACAAGGAACCAGCAGGTGCAAAATGTTTCAAGTAAATGCATTTCAAAGGTCATGCTTTTGTCTGGAATTGCAGAGTCATTGAAATTGTCCTTTGGCAACAAATAAGACTTCACTATTATTTACTTTATCGATGTAGCAGCCAAAGTCTACGTGAAAGGCATGTTTCATTGATCGCGACTCTTTTAAGTCACTGCAGGGGGGCAAGACAGAAAATATTCTAATAGAGTAAAAATATATTTTTAGATTTTAGTCAACCGATGCAGAACAAAAGAGGAAAATCAAATAATCACTGTCCAGGTTTGCAAAATAGATGTGATGTTAGGCTGCTTCTGCTGTTTTAGCTTTATTTTCTGATGGTGGTACTATAAAGTGCATCATAATTCAAGTGCTTTTGCAAATAAAACGTGTTCACAAAGATCAAGCGATATGCACTTTGCACTTGTTGCCTAGAGTAATTAACACTGTGATGCTTGTATCAGATGCTCCAGGGCACGGGCATCATTGGGGACTGTTTTAGTCTGAATCATGTAAAGTGAGGTGTGAAATTAAAATCTTGCAACGGTAAACCCCTCTCCTTGGCTTCCCTGTTCCCTTTTCCCTATATCCTTCTCTTCTGTTTCCCCCCGTTTCACCTCACACGCAGCCCAGCATAAACTGATTATTGGAAAACTAGCTTTGTGGGCTATAATTATCTTTTCATTACGGAGGTGTTGTTTTATTCACCGTGAGCTTCACGTACAGACAGCAGGATGAGCTCATGAAAATTCATCAGCTTGTTAACTTGCAGAGCACATGCGGAGGTTTTTAAAAACATTATTATTCTAGTCAGGCCTCCATATGAAAAAGCCAGCCCAAGTTACTAATACCTGGATGAGAGGCTTGGAGTCTCTTGGTGAGAAACGTTGTAGACTCTTAAACAGACACGCGGAGTGGGATAGCGGCGTATCTCTTTCGTGTCAGGGGGTTAAGTGTCTTGTGTGCTAATGCAGCTTATGAATTGCAAAAGTGTAAAGGGTCACGTCCAAGGGCAAAGATGAATGTGGGGTTTGCGTTTGATCTTTGGCAGAAGTAAATGCGAGAGATTTCCGAAGCATGTTAATCTGTTGGGTTTTGAACATTTGTACGTTAAGATGAGGAAATCACAGGTCTTTATAGCAAGGGAGAGGGAGGGGGGATCTGTCTCGTCCCGAATTATTTAACGACCTTCAGAGGGGTCAACAATTTAAAGAGAAGCACAAAAATAGATAAAAAGTTCAAAACCATGTAAAGTATTTGGCTGAAATTAGCCATGAATTATTAAATGTATCAATTTCCCAAAGTGGTAGCTGGGGGGTAAAGTGTGCCAGCGATAGTGAGCTTTGCATCCAAATTCAGGAATTACTTGGGTCTTGTTAAAGAAAAGGGTTTGGGGGGAAGGACTATGAGAGAAAAACGTGGCAGTTAAAAGGAAATAATGAAGGAATAATGTAACGTATAACAAGGACTCCTTAAAATAAAGTATGTTTACCCAATTTCCCTTTGCCTAGAGGACAACTTATATAAAATGGCACAACTTGCCCCAATATCCCTTAAGATGTTTATTGAAAAATCCTCTTGAAAAATCTTTTCATCAATTGATTGCACAATGAGCAATAAGGAAGATAATTAGTGTAAACACACAGCTCTGCAGAATTAAATGAACATCTCTCAGTGCTGCATGAAGACTCAGTCTAATCCTCATCTATTGAACCGAGGCCACCACTAATTGCAGACATCAGATCTCACAGGGACAGTGTCAATCCTTGGCTATTAAAATGTCATTCTATAGGCTCTCCTCACTGTTAAAGACTGATATTCCTAACACAACAGTTACAAATGAGAAAAACAACAGCACAAATATCATATTTAAATGTAAATCTGATTGAAAACCACACATATCTTCAAAACTGGTTATGTGTGCAGTGTTCCTGTTATTTATTTATTTTTTTGCTTCACATTGATTTCCTGCCAAAAAGGGCGTTACTTTATGACAGGGAGTCAGAAAGAAATTTTCAGAGGCAGTTGTTCAATTTCTTACCTCACGTCCATTCATAATCCATTAGCGTGACAGAACACCAACAGAGCAGGGCGAGATTTCCAAAACAACAATCGCTAGGTGTGACGTCCCCTACCGATATCCAGTCATCTGGTGAGATGCACATTAGATTAATGCAATCTAATGTGATCAGGTCTTTGGTGTCCTGATTAGCCTAATTCACATGTTTATGTAATGAACCAATGTGTTAATTAAGTGCTAATTCATACATCTAGGGGTTTACAGAGCAAAAATTATGAAATTAAGATTCATGGTATAGCAGCTATAGTACAATGAGAGCTTTGTAGAAATCAGTAAACAGAATAAATGGACTTACATAAGTAAAAAAAAATTGAAATATCCCAAAATATGATAGAAATCATTCTGGAATCATAGAAATCAATACGAATTTCCTTCATAGTGTTCATAGAGTGCAAAGTTAAAAATAAATGATAAATGTATTTTTGTGATTTGTGTGGCTGTTGACAAAAGAAACCTACATCTTACCAATGATACAACACTATTCAAATGTATCCATTGTTATACTGTACATTTCATTAACATCAACTAATCTCAGATAAAGAAACTAGAATTTAGTAAAATACCGTATATCAATGTGGCGCTTTGAAGTTGATATTTCTCCCCATCTGAACAAACTTTTTAAACTTAAAATCTCCTCACTCCATTGGCCTGAGATTAAATATACAGATAGAACAAGCTCTTCATTTCATTAATATGCTGAATCAGCAGTCTAGAAAAGCCTAAGTGCTCTTTTCTCTATCAACTCAGTCCAACTCTCGATTCAGCTGTACAAATTATTTATATTTATTACTACTTCTCATTCTGATCAATCAATTATAGCATAATTTTTTTAAATTAATTAATTAATTTATTTATTTTGCTCCACTATATCTGAATTTACCTTCCATTTTTCTGTGATAATATGATTTTGTGTCTGACTAAAAAAAATCTCTTGCACTGGGGAAAAAGTCCTGTTGATCTTGTTCAGGTGTTTGACTGAACTGGAGCTAAACTCTGCGAGACAGTTGCCCTTCAGGCCCAGTGTTGAATACAGTACAATCAAAAAATGATTAAGCAACTAAAATCCTTTGTGACTGCATACAGAACAATCCACACTTCAGGCCTTACTCAAAGAGACTCCCTCTTTTAAAGTATCTGAACAAACTTTCAATAAAATCAAATGTAATAGCCTCATGGTAACAATGTATAATTTTAATGTGCACGCATTCATTATTCATGTTGTTTATTTGCATCATTGTGTAACTTGCTAAACACCCACCTGCCCGTTTTCCTTTGTTGCAGTGATGCAATGATGTGTATGGTGTTGTCAGATAATATTTACAGTGCATTGAGTGCAAGCTCATAAAAATGCTGTTTGATGATTTAGTTGTTCATAATGCTACAGTATAAAAGTAACTGTTGAGAAGTAAAAGGTAACATGATGCATTGTTACTAATAGGTGTATAACTCAACACTGCAGTATAATAAAATAGCAGACTGTATATACAAATGCCATGTAAGAAATATGCTGAATGGTAAAATATATAAATACAATATATAAAATAAATTCAAATAAATTAACAGTGATGATCACAATAACTGCATAATATATTCATATTGTAAATATCCATCCGAAGTAGCACATCACTGCCTTCACACTCATTGGTGGTCATCCATTTGTATCACTTCTCATTTGCATACAGATGAGGTGCATCGCCAACAAAATCAGCAGCTCTGATTAAAAAAGAACAACATTCGGTTGCTTTCTTTAGTCAGTGTGACTCGAACAGCACAGTATGTGATAAATTACAATTCCTTTTTACAGTATAGATGTCATACATCTACCTCATATGCTCACACTCTTCCAGCACATGATAAATGGCACTGAAGCAGAACCAAACATGGTCTGTGTGCATAAATCCCACACAGTCCTTTCCACTTAAGTCAAAAAACAGGATTTTTGAGTGTGATGTGCTCATTTGTCCCGTTAAATAGAAAAAGAGCTGCCTACTGTTTTTGTGAAAAACTGTAATTGTACTGTGAAATAACTCTTAAGCTTTTCTTTACAGATGAGTGTAATCATCTCTTATTGAGATTTAATTGTGCGTAAAAACCACAAAGGTGTCTTGTGTCTGTGGTCTCTTGTATGGATTTCATCCCATGAGCTTGACTGAAATGGAACGTGCTGCATTGTGAACCTTGACTCTAAAGTGTTTCAGAAGAAAGGCTGGAAGAGAGCATCTCTAATATGGCTCAGAATCGACTGCTGGTCCGCAGGCATGAGACCCTGGAGAGCCGAGACACTTCTTGCTCGCATCAGCACCTCTAATTTCCCTCTGTCCGCATTAACTAGTTCTTAGACTGACACCTTATCCCCTCATACATGGCCCTTGCTGAGACCTGAGAAGCAAGGAGGACCTTCACAGAGTTAAGTTCCTTTCGTATTGATGGGCTTGCTGAGATCTGGAATTGCCTTTGGTGTACTGGGTGTGTGTGTATGTGTGTGTGTGTGTGCATGTATGATGCCAACTTTTCACATTTTTATAACTCTTCGGTCAAGCATAACTTCTGAAATCTCCAGAGGATAGATTCTCTTACCTCCTTTGGGGGAGTTCACATAAAAAAAGTAAAAACGATGGAAAATTGATATAGAATAGGAGGGGAAACACACACACATTCATGAGAAGACCCTTGGGGTCTCACTGTTTGTAGACCTCCTGATGCTGGTTTTCACTGCTGCAGTGTCAGATATGATAAACGTTAAAGGGAGCTAGTGGCATAGAAAATCTGACTTGTTTTAAAAGAAAAAAAAGCTAATTTTTACTTTTCTTATCAGACTGCAGTGCTGCAACATATTGACTGTGTTTGTATGCATATTAGAGTTGCTAGGTTTAGTACAACAATTTGGTTTAGAATGTTTTATATATGTGACCCTGGACCACAAAATCAGTCTTAAGTCGCTGGGGTTTATTTGTAGCAATAGCCAAAAATACATTGTATGGGTCAGAATTATCCATTTTTCTTTCATGCCAAAAATCATTAGGATATTAAGTAAAGATCATGTTCCATGAAGATAATTTGTAAATTTCCTACCATAAATATATAAAAACAATTTTTTGATTAGTAATATGCATTGCTAGCAACTTCATTTGAACAACTTTAAAGGTGATTTTCTCAATATTTGGGGTCAGTAAGATTTTTTATGTTGTGACGAAGACTGGATTTATTTGATTCAGAAATACAGTAAAAATAGTATTATTGTGAAATATATTGTAAAAGCTGAATTTTCAGCTCAAGTCTCCAGTGTCATATGAGCCTTTAGAAATCATTCTAATGTGCTGATCTGGTGCTCGAGAAACAATTTCCTATTGTTTTTATTATTACATTTCTTTTGATTTCTTTTTATGACCAACTAGCAGTTGCCAAGGGGTAATCGGTCTTATTTTTCCAATACAAATAAGACCAATCTACCTTTTCATAACTGAATTTAAAAAGTTGGAACTGGCGCCATAATCTAGAAGCAAAGTAGGTTTTATATGCATTGCAGCTTCTCAAAAAATATATATTTATCTTTTAAAATAAAAGTACAAGATTACTGTAGATACAATGAGAAAATATAGCTTTAAAAAAATGTAGTGGCAGAAATCACACATTCACATGTCTAAAATTATTCATTCCAACTGAATCACACCTTCTGCAGACACTTTAAACTAAAAATTCTGTCATTATTAACCCCTCAGGTCGCCTTGTACAGAATTTTTCTTGTCGAACAAAATGTCAAAGCTTCTTGTTTCCATACAAAATGCAGGCGAAATTACAGCCTGTCAAGTTTGGTTTCAGTTCTTCCAAAAACTGTACCACCCTACTCTATAAAGAGCTACTGTCTTAGAAGTCCTTGGCATTGAAAGTGCCATTCTCTACCAGCTACTATTTTGCCCTTACACAATACAGTTTTAAAAATGAGTAGTATCATATCCAATGGCACCACTAACCTCTTACCGGAACCCTCTAAGGACAGTGCTTGTTATCTTATGACTGTGTAATTCAATGTGACTGCTGGTGCAACTCTTTCCCCATGAGAACAAACGAAGACAACATGAAAGAGTGAAACACACTTAAAGCCACATTCCCAAGTCCCAGGGGTTTGAAAGAGAGAGAGGTACTGTAGGGGTGAGTGAATAACTATACAGAGAGACACAGAGATAGTGCTAGTGAGTTCGGACCGCAGGAATTATGGGAATTCATTTAAGGCCTTTCTGTTTTTTTCCCCCTTTGTTAATTAAATCCAACTTCATTGAGTGTTCCATATGAAATAATAATAAAAAAAGATATTTTGCAATTTTATTACTGTTTTCATGTGCGTGTGTTGGAGGTGCCTCCGTGCTGGCTATCCCATCATGCCCCACTGTGAGGATTAGTGAACTACAGATGTGCCCAGCAGCACTGGGATCACATTCCAGGAAAATGCCGAATAACAAAGTGTCCTTCCAAATACTGAGAACTAAGTGGAAGTTGAAAGAGAAGAAAGGGATGGGAAAGGATTGGAAGAGAAAAAGTGGAGAAATGAGAATCAGCTGTAATTGGCTGATAGTTATGGCATTTGACATTGAGTGTACAAAAACTTTTCAACAGTAGTGTGCAGAAATACTGGGCACAGTATACATATTATATACTGCATCAATGCAGTGCCAGTTGCAGCATAAGGGAACTGCAGAAGATCTTCATCTGATCCAAACATTAATAAAGAATGCTTTTGTCTTTGGTTTAAATAAGGTAACACTCTTTATATAACAGTTAAAGCAATTTGCGAAAATTCATTTATTCGTGAAGTAAAAAGACGAATTTCTAGCATATTCTTAACTATCTCCTATTAAAAGCCTACAAAACCTAATTGGAGCCTTATTGACCTGATTCTATCCAGGCCTGTAATTTTGCTTAATCTGGGAGTTGAGCAGCTTTCAGGGTCGAGGAAAGAGGATTTTACAAGGGAACATCCATCGAAATGAAAGCGCAGCTTGTGTTGATTACTGAATTAAAAGATGCGGTGGGATTTGCTTGTCAGTTCTGCTGTAAAATATTACATAATTACAGGCGAACAAAGGACAGTCTCATTTCATACTTCATTTGGATGTGTTTCCTGGGACATTTATTTATTTTGTGCCTACATCTGAGCCATTTATTTAATGTATCTCCTAAAAATACATCCAATTACATTTAGGAATTTTTAAAATTGCACCAGTTCCATGGCAGAGAGAACAGATCAATTTTTAGGTACATGATGAGACGAATGAAATACTCACATGTCACAGGAGAGCATGTCAGTAATCCTGTCAGGGCAGGCAAAGGGGTGGAAATGGAGATAATGCTTTTTTCTCTTTCTCATTTCCCTGGTTATTTATACTGAAACATTTATATGCGCCCGAAAATGGACAGTGAGTGCTTCATTGGCTCTATGATATCTTGCCAAACATAAAACCCCTAAAATCTTTCTGCTTTGATGTGTTACCAAATGTATACATGTGCAATGCATGCATATATTATTATATTGGTTATATATAACAGTACAAGTGCAGTTACTTTGGATCCAAGCTTGGATCTAGCTTATTTATATTTACATATAGATTCAAGTGACAGAAACCTAAGTAAGTGGGTTTCTGCTGAGCTCCACTTTCTAAATTCTGCTTCAGCTCTAATCCTCAGGAAATCTGCAAAGATCCATCATTACCATATGCAAAAAGAAAGTGCTAGCTGGAAAACTGAACTTGATCTTGATGCATTATTAAGTTGAACACAGTTCATTTTCTTTCAGCCCTGGACTTGGACATTTAGTCTTGGTAGACTTTTGACGTGATCATTTTTTCATGTCACACTATGTGACAGGTTTCTACGATAAAGCTGAATTGATCTAGCTTTCATGATACTAAATACTGCAAACAAAATCTTTCAAAAACATGACCCTCAGCCTCATGAACATTTACATGTAAATAATTCAGTGTTGGAATTATTCAAAACAGTACAGAGAGCAATTATTGCTGTTATTACTTTGATCTACCTTGTCATATTTAATACTCAAATTTTGTTTTCGTTTTTTCCCCATGTGTCATCTGAAGTTACATTTTTTTCAGATGATTTGCTTCAAACATTTTAATATTTAATAATGTGTACAAAATAGCTACCTTCACAATTTTTTTCTCTTACTTGGCTAAAAAATGTAAAATTCACAAAAAAATGCTTTACTGAGCATTTGGCAAAGCATTCACTGGCATAACTGCATTTGGCTGCCTAAAGTACATCCTGTCAAAATCCAGAGATCTTTATGAAAAGAATATTAGTCAAATTTCTTGTGTGTGTACTTGGTAAAAAAGCTCTTTCTGACTTCTGACTGACTTCTGAAATGTCTGTGTCCATAATGTACATGTCCAGCAACACACAAATGTCTGACAACACAAAGGTCAGAGATGTCAAAGCATTCAAAAGATGTTGGGAAAAGGGCAGGCTCTTGTTCACAAGGAGACAGAACAAAATGAAATATGTAAGATTACATTCTGATGGGATTGATTCTCAGCTGACACATTTAGGCCATTCACAGAAAAACCTTTAAACAAGTTGTTGGATTATTTATTTTATTTTCACTTTTTTATTAGGTTATTTACATATGTTTAAAATGCAGTACATACAGACAATGACTTCTGATTAAACATAGATTAAATACATTTTGAAAATCTTCTACATTTTTAAGAACTTATATTTTTGAACTAGAGATTTTCAACATCCCAGACATTCTAATTTGTTATTGACCCTCATACCATTTTGGTAACAATATGTCATACTGCAGACTCCTCACACCCTGCCAGGCAGTGCTAAAACAATTCGACTAGTGTGTACGTGTTTATTTGTGTGTATCCTTGAGATCTAAACATGTCTCTGTTACCCCGCTGTGCTGCTAATATCTGAACTGATACTAAGCATCCAGGACTCTGCAGGAGGTGGAGAAAATGTTCATACCATGCAGAGAGGAAGCCTGTTTGATCTCCATATTCTCCGTCCACTGGAAAGTCAGATGGTCCGTTGCCATAAGAGACATTAAATATGTTGGGTTAAGGTCATAAATGCATTGAGGAAGTTCCATGTGAAAGTAATACACAGTTTTATGTAGTTCTTACACTCCAATCATTTTCATGGTCTGCTGAGTTTATCTGACACAATCCTTTAGCAGCTACTAAAGATAATTTTGCTGCAATACAAATAATGTGTATGCTGGACGTGACAACCACCTTAGTCACCTTTATAAAACTATATTTTTCATATAGGAGTGACGCAGACAATATTATCAGCTGCCAATCTGATTCACATTCAAGATCTGAACCAAGGTCTCAACCTTGACTGATTCAACATTTGCTAGACATTGTCATTTGAATTCAGTTAGTTCTTTTTCAAAGAAAAAGCACCACTGAAATTTATATAACAGGTCACGTAAATTTTTTTTTAAAGGAAATGACTGAAGTATTGACAACAGAGCTATTTCATCAAGTCTAGTAAATGGTTTCCAAGCGCAGTCTAGCTTGTTATGCTGACCGATGTTTATAGCATTTATCTTAAAACCCCCCCCCCAAAAAACACTAACTCCTGGACAAATGATAAAACGATAGATGATTTTAAAGAGGTTTTGCTGGCAAGTCTAACAATTTGATTTAATGGGAATAATGAGAACAATCTGTAAGATCTTGATGGTCCGGGTGGGTGTGAAAACTAATGGAAATTGAAATCTATATGAATGAAACTGCCTGGCTAAGCTATTCCAAGACAAAAATAATGGGAAAGGTAACCTTTGCCTTGCTGAATTTAGAAACTAACAAGTCTGATCTTCAGTCATTATTCATGTGCTGCTATAGCATCAGTTATGAATGAATACTTTGTTATGTGTTTACTCATTAGAGAACCAAAATCCTGAAAACTTGTGTTTATACTATTACAATTAAATCATTTCTGGAAATAATCTATTCCACAGCTTATTGTAGTCAAGAATTGCCCCGTCAACAGGAAGACCAAAGTGAACTCTTTCCTGAAATAGCCTGATCAAATGCTGTGACCTCTACCCTGCTTTTTGGTTAACTTAATTAAAATAAGCTAAACCAAGACATTTCTTGAACATTTTTTTCACAATTTATGTTCAATCAAATTAAATTAGTAAATTGGAAGTTTTTGTGATTAAACTGAAACTTAATAGATTTCTAGTTCCCAGCAAGCTTTCCAAGAGACCCAATTTAGAGATAAAACATCACTTAATTCTGACATTTTCTGTGTTTTTTTTAGTAACTGGCTATTATTTAAAGGGGTGGTTTACTGTTTTTTTTTTCAAGGCTTGA